>JAPDEH010000106.1:0-89800 GCA_027569075.1 Aspergillus asperescens | reverse complement strand
ATATGTATGTTAGCTGTTCTTAGATAGGAGTGAAATCCTGTTGCCCAGAGGCAATAGGTAGAGCGTGCATAGTCTTAGACTGAAAAACGCTCTCTAATATGGAAGAATAATAATAATAATAATAGTAGTTATAATGGCTAATATCATCCTCAAACCTTGCATCCTGGCCCAGCTCTTGGAGTACTTATCAACTGGAATTGTATATTATTAATAAAGACTTATGGAGTTCGTAGCCATATATCGTGCGCTCAAGACGTTGAAGGAGAGCAGTGTCCAGCTTCTCCGGCTTCCATCAGAGGGGAAGAGATTGACTGTACTTTAGAACCCGGAGGCGACAGATGAGCTCTGGGGTTAATGCTGTATTAAAAAAAGCTCCATCGCGGAAGGCTAATAAGACAATCTGGTTAATTAGGCAGTATGCTAGTTAGTAATTGCCGTGCATGAAGAATTTTGTTTTATAAGGGGAAAAAAGTAGGATTAAATATGTTTGCAATGCTAGATAAAGATGCCCTTACCCATCAGCGCCTTCTGGCCGACCTTTCAGATTGCGGAACTTAATAATGGCACACAGAATATCGCGCTTACTATCTGGATCCTTGAGATAAAAGAGCTTAATATTGCGGTAGCAGACTGATGCTGGAAGGTTATCTGTTAATATATATTTAGGGAGGTTGCTCTGGAAAGCCTTGTCTCCTTTATGTTTGCCCAGTGGCATGTCTGCTAGAGATACTTTCTGCGGGAGAAGCACACCTGGTCAAGTTCCAGTAATGGCGGACTAGAGCTGGATTATGGCAAATTAAATTATTATACTCCCGTGGCGGAAATGCTTTGAATATACCTAATAATGGCGGTAGGTGATACAGAAGACATCCACGTCCAGTGTATTCTTGTTCTTTGTTTGTCTAGATATATTGCGCTCAGCAGGGAGTATATATTCAAGGAACTATTTTCTATATTAGTCCTCTATCTGCGGAGTCCGAGGAAACCTAGCGTACCTGTTGTATCTATTCATGAACATTACCATTCACACGGCGCCGGGCGAGTAGACCAAAGTATTGACAAAGGCGTCACTAATATTTATCATACGACTAAAGGAGCTTCTTCCGCGAAGTCTTGTACATCTAATTGAAGAAGTTCATATAGATGGCTTGATCCTTCAAGAGCAGGTACTCGACGTAGTCCTCGTTTAATTGGATGCAATACCTATTGGACGTTAATTCTCTGCCATCAAATTGATATCTAATAGCATACCTACTTCCGCTAATATCGTTCGACAACAGCAAGACCTTCCAGGGTCTTGGGCTTGAAGTTTGGGGGGAGCCATCCAAGGCTGCGGAAATATTCCAGTCTAGCACGAGTCTCCTTGCAGAGAATTGGATTGGTCCAGAATTGGTGTTCGCCGGGTTGAGCGGGGGGGACAGGAGGAGGTGTCATGGAGGCAGTAAGATAGAAATATTGGAGAGGGGTCAGGAGAATGGCTAGCTTCAGGATTGGGCCGAGATTTGTTAATGCAGGGGAGGATGGGATGTTGGGGATGGGAACGTAGGAATGAAGAAGCAGGGAAAAGATAGCATTTTATAGAGCGCTGGACCAGGCCGGTCGGCTCTAGGGCAGCTGGATCTGGCCGCGAAGGAGGCCATTTTCAGCGTCGATTTGGTCGTGAGTTGAGGGGGACTGAAGCTCGCTGAGGTCGAGCGTTCAGCGTTCATTCAACGTCAACCCAGGAAGGGACTAGAACGCTTGGCGGGTGCGAAACACACGGGGAGGCTAAAACGATGGCTCACCGCTTTGAGAGTTATGGGTGGAAATGCGGCCGTTTATGGCCTCAGTAGCTGTCATTTTCGGCGTCGATTTCACAGGTCCTCACATTCTACTTGCAATCTCTACAGCGGCCGTGCGGGGGCCCCGTATTGGAATTGGAATTGGGAGTGGGATTGGAGCTTGCAAAAGCCATTGGGAACGGTGTGAGCTCGGGTGAGGATAGACGCCGAGGGTCCAAGGGATGTTGTTACAGCGAGGATGGGGAGATGCCCAATGTGTAATATCAGAATGCATGAATAGTGAATACTAATACCAGAATTGCGGGGATAACGGAGGCGAACCTGGGGTAAAAGATTGCTGAGGGGATCGACACAATGATTTTAGGTAGCCATCTAGTCCTAGAGCCTCGGGAGCACATTTGGATAGGGTAATTCATGCTTGGGTCAGCTAGACTGTCAGATTTCTCATATTTTTTTAGATCAGACCATGAGCCTTGACGTTATCGTAGTGTTGCCGAGGGCCGGTGTATCAGATGTTCAGGCATTGCCGGATATACACACTATTAGGCACTGGGAAGGGAGAGCAAAACAAACATAAGTGGATCTGACGCAAGACCGGAATAAGTCACTGCCTGATGGTATGATATCAAATGCAACATCCATCTATTAACTCCGTACATGTAGATGCTGTTTTCTAGGACGCCATACGCTCAACACGAAGCTGCAGCTCCTTGACCAAATCTATCCCAACCTCGGTAGACTCATCCAGGTTCTCATCCGGTAATCCCAGCAGGTCATTCTGTGCCTTCTCCGAGAGATCACTGGACTCATCCGGATAAAACGCCCTTGCGTATAGCATCTTGCTAAAGCCAGCCATGTTACCCACTTTAACTTGCGCCAGGCCATCCTCGTATCGCTTCTTGGTGTCCTCATGAGTTATCGTCCAGTCAGCGTCAGTGGTACCAGTGACGCGCTTGACGCTCTCAAACATATCGTTTTGGCTGAGTACAAAGCTCTTAATGTACACGCCCTTGTTGAGGAACGTCGATAGGGTAAGGCTCTTATCGTTTTCGTCTTCAGGCAACTCGTTTAGGCTCAGCACCTTTGCCACAGCGTGCCCAACCTGCGATAATGTTGAAGTAGAGTTCTTGGTGTTGCCGTCGTCGTAAATTGTCAGGGAACGCCTGTCAAAGTCGAACCCAAAGCGCGCAGCTCCGCCCGCCAAGCTGTAATCATACCAAAACCCACAGCACACTGTGATCCACTGCATGTCGAGCCGCTCAATCTCGTCCCTATTGGCCTTGGCCACAGGCCCTAGTAGCGTGTCCTCGCCGAGTTTAATGTTGTCAATGTCGGCGCCGTACCCGTTGGGCATAATGTCGGGAACACCAGATTTGGCGGCCGCCTGGACGAGCTTGCTGTGGGTGTCTCGGGGAGCTATAGGGGCCATGGTTATGATAAAGAATTGCTGGCCCTTGAGGGCGGCAACAATGGTGGCCTCGTCATCGTAGTCGACTGGGGCGACCAGGACGCCCTCGGGCAGTTTGTTACCGCTATCTTTGCGGGAAAGGGCCGTGACTGTGTGTCTTCCAGTCTTTAGAAGGGCGTTGGCAATGTGCGATCCAACGGTGCCTCCAGCCTAGGTGTATTTGTTAGTGTTGCTGTATACATGATAGTGGCTGATGGGGCTGCTTACGCCGACAATGGCGACTCTTTCAATGGCGTTTTTGAAGCCGACGGGCTGGTTTTTGGCGTACTTGGGCATTATGGTTGGGTTGATTATTGGGAACCTGAATGTATTAAGTAATTTGTTGTTATTATGGTCGAGTGAGGCGGTTGAGGTGTTGAAGCTTGTGAGCAAGTGTTTGTGATCGTCTGGCCAATTCTCTCTGGTGGAGCAGAGAAGAGAATGCCCGTCTATTTATACCTTCCTCTCTAAATCTTTGAATTCCTTCTCTCCATCTCGGCCTTGTCACATCTGGGGGGCTGATAATCCCGCGCCTCCGCGCCTCCCCGCCGCAGCAGCCGCTTGCAGCAGTTTACTAACACTGTTTAATAGGGTTCTGGTGCGGCGGTAGGGGACTAAGTCCGCAGTAGCCGCACGTAAAGCCGCCCGTAAAGCCGCACAAGCGGCACAACACGCGTGGCAGTGATGATTCACCTCTGGACCGACGGACTGATGGACCTCCTCCAGTCATATCTGCAATTTCCGGAATTATAATAATAGAAAAAAAAAACTCCAAAATTAGGAGCACAGATTTACATATATTCTATTGCGCCTGCTATCCAACAGTCGGGCAAACACCAGCCGAGGTGTCTAAGAACATAATATAACCTGGCTTGATAGTTTACATATTGAATATCCCGCCAAGTAGAGGTCAATCAATATTCAACGACCCCCCGCGGCACTATAACTGAATGTCAGGACCGAGCATCGATAGATATGGCTCGATAAAGAACTGGTCCCAGTCCACCGCCCAGTCCATGTCTGGCACAGCAGTGTTGGTTTCGGATACCGGCTGCGCCGGAAAGAATTGGTAGTTCGCCTCGACAGCTTCCAACTGAGCAAGTTCCTTTCGCTTCTTTGCCATATTAAGACTGAGTAAATGCCGCGCCATCGACAACGCCTCACGCGTCAGCCCTGTATCGGCAGCCTTGACAAGGTTCTCCAAGCCCTTGAAGGCAGCGCCAATGTGCACCGAGGCGGCCGGTGTGTCGATGGCCAACAGGATACAGGCATACTGGAAGACGCTGCCGATGACGTTCCAAAACAGACGGCCCTGACTGGCTTGCTGCTCGGCTGCCTCCACTGCGGCGTTGCCGCTATCAATGACGAGCTGGATGAGCTCGTCCGGGATGCGGATCTTGAGCTGGTAGAGGCGACGATAGAAGCAGAACGCGATGTCCGCCTTGGTCACCACCAGAAACGGATGCGTGGTTTGGAGCCCACCCAATACCTTGAGACGCTCAAATAGCTCCTCACTCGGAGTTGGGGCTTGCCATTCGAGCTGAAACGGAGAGTTGGGCGATGGGATGATCTGGATTAATTGAACGAATTGATCGGCAACGGACCCTGCTACCGGGATGATAGACTGGCAAGTCACGGCCTGGATGTGTACAGGCGAACGATCGTACTCATAGGACAGCATGTTATGCCCAGCCCACGAGATCCAAAAAATCCTCCTCAGTCGGTCCGCATCATGTCCAAGGACCGCGGCGGCGGCGATGGACGCCATCTTCTTGATGTTCTCCTCCTCGTGTAGCCCTATCGCTTCACAGAGGTGCATCTGGGTGCACGAAGCGATCCAGGCATTGCTGGGGCGCGTTGTGGCCCGGAGGTAAAACACTCGCATGCCCCACGCGACGAGATGGTCGATCCCATGCAACCGCATAGAGGCCGGATCATCGAGAATGGCTTTGGCGTACTGCACCAGGTCAGACTCCCGCGGGTGTCTGTTGGGGGATAGGAACGACCCGAGAGCGGCCACACCAGCGGCCACGGCGGCAAAGGCGACGGCGTTGCTGCCGGAACTATGATAATAATCGCGACATCGCTGGGCATAGATTCTCGGATCCATCACGTCGCCGATGGGGCCCAATATTGAGAAGTACACTTCTGAGAAGCAGTCGAGGTCTTTCTCCGAGATGAGATCCCCCAGAAAGCAGTGAGCGTTGGATGCCTCCTCAGGGCGAATGCCAAAGTTGTAGGCAAAGGACCGCACTTTGGAAGGACTGTCGGAGCCAAGAGCCACACCCAGGACGTGTGGGAAGGCCATGGCCGCCGATACCCCAGAGTGTCGGAACTTTTGCTCGTCAAAGATGCCCGGGGAGGTGCCGGCCACGATGGTGGGACTCTTCGTCGACGAGCCGTCGACTTCGCGGGGGCCTCGCTCCATGTGAGACCGACTGCCTGGACTGCGCGCTGTGGGGGCCCGGTTCGTCAGACGACTTTGACCGTCGAGGCTGACGCGCTTTGCTGAGGGCGGAATAAGTACGCCACCCCCCGTAGTATCGGTGGTGTCGTCGTCGGCGTACCTGCAGTTGTATCCATAAGTGGTGCACATGCCACAAGGATACACGGTGTCACATTTCCGCTTGCGCTGATGACATGGAAAGCATGCCTTTCTCGCGCGCTTGCGCTTGGCGATTGTAGTCGACATGACTGGCAAAAGGCTATGAGCTTTAGGGCCTACTGCTGTGGACATATAACTGTAATAGAGATGATGTTCCGGCCCACCGTTTCGGGGATGGAGTTGATGCGACCTAATTATGGTATAGGTGATGTTCTATTAGCTAGTTAGCAATTGTGGTGTGTTGGTCACTGCTAACGTGGAAAGAGGCCCTGAGTTCAGGGTTATAATTCTTATCAGATGGATTCATCTCAGTGTCTGGAGGCTGGTGGGCTGCGATTACCCTTGGTCTAACTCAAGGCAGCTAGCGTATGTCCATTGTACAATATTGGTCAGTGCAAGGCAATTACATCAACCTGCTGCCTCTTAACCTTGATCATCTCCTTGATACGATCAGCAATGCGGATGAAACTGTTAACTCTTTCGCCTAGAATGATAATAGCAGTCTCTATGAGTGTAGAGGCACCACAAGATATTGCGATGCCCGAGGCATATCGTGTTCTGGCTGAATACATCAAGACCAAAACAGAAGGCATCCTAGGTCTACTAGAGAAGCTCCTCCTCGACCATGCTTCACTAGTACGCCAGCTTGTCCACTTGTTAAAACATATCACGCCTGAAGATGACCTCGGCACTCCGCTTCTACCATTGCGCACACCTAACCCTAGATTGCCACTTTTGACGATATTGATAATAAGTAAAGTAACTGCAGTACCGGTAGAATGAATTATTCCAGGTTCACCTATTTCAGCTATCTAGTTGCGTCGTGGTCGAAATACCTGACCTTAAGCATTGCGTGAAGTATTTTATATAGCGGCTTGCAAAGATCCTGCATATCATATCTAGCGGCCATTATATAATATTCTCTATTAAAATCAGAAGCCTCGCACCGCCTTGATTCCATTCTTCTCAGCCCTCACAGTCGCAGAAATAAACAGCCCAACCATCTCAAACGCACGCGGCAACCCAGGATACACATGTAACTCGGTCGAGATATTCCCCCCCCCGCCAACAACCGAGCCGCATAAGCAATACTCTCATCACGAAAGATATCCAGCTCCCCAACATCCATATAAGCCGGTGGCAGACCCGCTAAACGCTCCGCCTGCGCCGGAGCTATATACGGCGAGACAGCCGTGTCGTCAGATCTCTCCCCCAGAACAGCATTCCAGGCAGTGATATTGTCCGCGGTTCTCCAGAATGTGAGCGGTTTGACGGTTGGGTTTTCAGTTACAGTCCGGCTGTCTCGTATAGGGTAGATGAGGATCTGCTTTGCGAGGGGAGGTTGGAGGCTTCGGTCTCGCGCCAGGAGCATCACACCGGCTGCTAGGTCCCCCACCAGCACTTTCGCTGAAGACTGCGATTCTTGCGGGGTCGATTCTGTGGGTGTTTGCGTTTCGGTGTAGCCAGAGGAGAGCGGAATAGCAGTCTTCGACTAGAGTTGTGCCTTTATTCTCGGGGGCTAGACGGTAGTTGACGCTGAAGATGGGGATTCCCGTCGCACTCACCTGGCGCGCTAAGGGGTATTCTTGCAGTTCGGCTGATTCTAGGATCATGCTGCCACCGCGGAAATGCAGAATGGCTGGGCCCGGGGTTGAGGGCGTGTCGGCTTTAGCGAACTTGAGGATGGAGATTTGGCAGCCATCTGCGGCTTCGACGTGACGAACTGTCTGCTCGACGTCTGGCGAGTCGGTTAGCCGTCTGAAGAATGCGCCGATACCCTTTTTTCGTGCGCTTCGACTGAGTGCGACGTTTTTTACCTCGAGCTTGGGTCGGCTCGAGAGGGGCGAGGGGCGAGGGGCGAGGGGCGAGGGGCGAGGGGCGAGGGGCGAGGGGCGAGGGGCGAGGGGCGAGGGGCGAGGGGCGAGGGGCGAGGGGCGAGTGGCTCGAAGGCTTTAGCGTACTCAGGGTCGTACTGAAAAGGCATTTTGGCTTGCCGATTAGTATCCCGGGCAGTGCTAGAGTGCAGCTTGATATGTAAGGGGAATCAGGCACTGTATTGGAAGTGGTGGGTGGTATTTGCCGAGGACCGGCAAAGAGCTTCTTTCTTATCTTTGCTGTGGGAATTGCTACACGCTCGATTGAACGGACATTTGAACACCCGCTTGATTGGTTGATGAGCCTTGTTTTGTTCATTGAGGTACACGGAACCAAAACTTGCTGAGCAGGGTTAGTCCGTACGTTGATAGCGGAGTCCGCCCCCTCCTGGTCTCGTTTCTGCAAGAGGGCAAAGGCGAGGACCTCCTGGAAATAGTAACTCTTATTTAATAGCAACTGCCGAGGGATTCTCCAAGCCATATCGTGGTTTGTGATTCTTAATAATCACCAGGTAGAGGATGCATGCAATGACGCTGCGAGCTACGATAGCGGAGACTAAGTACTTAGTATAGGCGTGGTTATCGCAACAAAATAGACACTAATAAACATAGAATATAGAATATAGTATATACGTAGTGATGCCCTACAGCTTATCCTCTCCCAGAGCACGCGTCTTCGCCCGGAAGCTCTTGATAATCTAGCGAATAGCCAAATCCAACATAGCATCCTCACTCCCTCCAGGAATCCGTGGTTGAAGTTTCGGGTTATCGTCTTCATTCCTTGTCTTCACCCGACGCATAGTGACACTAGGGTAATCGAGTAAGGGCACCACCAGCAGAGGTCGAACTATACTGGCAACATCCGTCCCCGCATCCGGCTCCGTAATAGCAATACAAATCCTCTTCCTCCCTCGAATAAGATCCGGCAAAAGCCTCTGCTGCAATTCCGCACTCCCATACGAGATAATTGGCGGCATCCCATACGCCATCCCCGTCGACAACGCCGAAGTCGGACCCCCGACTCCCAGCCGTCTCATCTCGCTAATATAGATTGAGAAATGGAAGCAGTCAAAGTCTTCAATCTTCACCCCGCCTAGGAACTCTTGAATGCCCATGGACTTTAGTAGAGGGGCGGGGAGGTTGGGAATGAGCATGTTGTGCTTTGAGAAGGTCTCGAAAACATGCCCCCGTATACGGGGTGGGTAGCCAAGTGGTAGAACCCTGCTTGGTCGGAGAGTGTCTTGACGTGGCGAAGTAACTTCTCCCAGTCTTCATTTGGGAGGCCTCGGTTGCCCCATTGTGTTCATGAGGCCTCACGACGGTGGTCGAAGAAGCGGTTATTGCGGTGTTTGTGCTGGATTGGGAGAATGGTGTCGTTGATGAAGCCGTCCAGGCGCGCAAGGTACACCTCCACCTCTGGGGATAGTTCGAAGTTCCTCTTTGGATGCAATAATGCGACCGAGGTGCGGAAGTTCGGTGTATATCATTAATAAATGAAGATTAATAAATATAATTAGAATGCATCTCGAACGTCGGCGGCAGATGCGAGGCAACAGAGACAACTCCATGGGACCATCTATCACCAGACCGAGTCCATAATTCTGACGCTTTCCCACTAGCTTGTGCCACCGAGCATTTGGCATGTCTTGGGTTCCAAGCTTTGGTCGCGAGTGGTTGCGCCTATATACACTCACCCTGGACGTCTAGGGATACATCGTGAAGACAATCTGAGACTATCATAGACCGCGCGGGTTATGTGGATTCTCAATTTTGTCAACCTTTCCTCTGGTGCAACTATGTTGCTTTACGATGGGCCACCGTTCTCTCCTGCGCCACGCGAAGCTAGGGAAGAAACACTATATCCCTTCATCGAGGATGGAACTGATATACTTAAATAGAGTGACACCACGGTATCTCTCCGACGTTCGGTCGAGAAATATTGTTCCACGTAAGCCACTGCCGCAATGCTGAGGATCGAGACGGATTTCCCCAGAATGTACAACTGATATCAATGAGTGGCGGCACTTCTCAAGGGAACTCTATCAAAGTCCTCCCGGATACAAAGGGTCTCTTGATGATCGGTCGATCGTACGTATCATATCAGTATTCATATTTTTGCGAGTATGAAGTGGGTGAATAATGTGGTAGCATTAAATAGGAAGCCGGTGCAGGTCAGGGTGCTGCAAGACAGATGGGTGTAGTTACTGCCATATATACAAAGATCTCCATCCAACGACGCAGTCTCAACAGCAGTACTGCCTGGTACTTATCAAGAGCGTCAGCCTGTAAGCTGAACTTAACACGGTTGGGGGGCCAAGCCTGCAAGTATAAACCCCGCAGGCCCCTTCAGCTGCGTTCAAACACAAATATAACCCCTCCAGAACAACAATCCCTGTGGAGTTCCTCTTTTTTCTCCTCGATGAACTTCAAGACACCATAGACCGTCTCCGACTTCTCCAAGTCCGTCGGCCTTGGAACCCCGCGCTCTCGGTCAAGGTGTCTCGCAGCCCGAAACATTATATCAGAATTTTACCACTCAACCAAAAAGGGCTAACCCTTCTTGCGAAGAGTTGAATTCTGGCTGACACATTACAACCTTTGGCAGAAGCACTCCACAAGAATCCCCATCTAAAGCCTCTCGTGCAAGAGCTACGCATCCCAACCTGCTACAGCGACGACTCCGGCAAGCCCCCGGATTCCACAAATTTCTGGCATCATTCACAGACACCGACGACAAATTATCCAAATGGGAAGAGAAGCTAGATACAGGAGATATCTCTATCTGCTGCAGAGGCCGCCAGACGTGAGTCACATGACTGGGACCTTGTGAGCACGTGATGCCATCCCCCACTCTCCTTTTCAGCTTCCAAGTGATCGTCAATTGCCAATTGTCAACTTAACCTGGAGATAAATCTGTCAGCCTGGATAGTCAAGCATGTAAATCGTCAACGCAATGCAGCTATGGTTGGCGTTCCCCGCAGTCAAGGATGCGTGCGGTGCATCAGTCGCAGGATCAAGGTTAGTTACGATACACAAAGCAGTAAATATTTACAACCGAACAACAACTAAAGAGCTTGCAAGTGCGACATGACTCGTCCGGAATGCACACGCTGTCTAAGCCAGCACTCAACATGTCCAGGCTATCATCGCGGCCTCAAATTCCAGGACCAGACACGATCGCTTATTCAAAAGTACGGCCAGCCATCAATGGACGAAGCCGTTGCTCCGAATCTAACCCTGGAGGCCATCAATACCCAGACGAGGGAGTCGTTCGAAATATGGCTGGAGCACCATTTTCCGAGTTACATGAGTTCGTTCAACTCCCGCGTGGATGTGAATTGGATGCATTTTATCCGAACCAAGTGGTCCACCTTCCCTCCAGCATTGATCTGGGGTGTCCGTGCCTTAATTTCTCTGCATATGGGCGCAGTACAGGGCAATAAGGAAACCACCCTGTGTGCTCGTCATATGTATAATCGGGGTATACGACACCTGGCTTTTCTCCTACAGACCAGGGCCGCACTATCAGACGAGACCCTTGCATGTGCGATTCTGCTAGGGGGCTATGAAGTTCTCGATGGGAGCAGCGATCGTTCGTGGATAATTCATTCCCGTGGTATCAGCCACATGCTGCGCGCCCGCGGGCCGTCAGCACATATCCGTGGCATTGGTCGAACTCTGATGCTCTCCTGGCGACCTTACATAGTCGCCGATGCTTTCATCTATGCTGTGCCCTGTTTCTTGGGCGATCCGGAGTGGACATGCATATCAAGGAGCGAAGAAGTCGCCAGATGGGAAGCTCAACAGCAGAGAGGAAGTCTTTTAGGAAGGACGATGGATTATGCATTTAATGAAGTCGCCAAATGTCCCGGCTACCTAGCGATGACAAAGGGTATCGTCACATCTAACACAGATACTAGCCCTACTACCCTGGGGGCTCTGCTGAACTGTATTGTCATATCAAGACAAAGCCTCGTTCAGTTTCACAGCCAGCTGCAACACAATGACCCTCCAGCGTCGTTTATTGGAGCGATCCCACCGATGTACGCAAGAACCCTAGTACAGGGATCTCGCGATGGAATCGTCTCTGCTATCGGACTACTCGACCAGCTACTGACGATGCTCCAGTCCCATATAGGTAGCAGAGCCTCTACCTCTTCACTCCCAACCCCTCTGAATAAACCAGAAGATCCATGGCGTCTTGTCGCACTGAATCAAGCTCTCAAAACTAACACGAGTCAACTGTCTGCTCCCCGAGACTCAGAAGACCCAGACCTAAGTGCCTACGATATTGGGGATCAGTTGGATAAGTTCTCGTTGACGATGGGCATGGGCAGTTTATTACCAGATGCATGCGGTTGCCCCCAATTCTCCGCGTATACGACTATTCCATCTTAGACCGCTTTCATATATACCCTATATTTGATTCTAATAAATAAAAAAAATATGTTAATTGAGAACAGTTGCGTAAGCGTGACTAAATCCAGTGGAGTGAGGATAACCGCAGCTCGGCGTGGTCTGGTTAGAATTGGACCCACCATGTTATTGCCACTAATCCCACAACACGAAGTAGCCATTTATGAGAAAAAGCGCCCTCGAACGTAGGGGGGGGTGGGGTCCCCCCGATGTCCCCGAAGGGGATTGAGGAGGAGTGACGGGCAAGATGCGTGGAAATAAACGAGTTGTCCCAGCTGGCAATAACTTCGGATTAATTCTGTACCACGCCGACGTTTTTTCAAACCGCCTTCGTGGATCAGTATGTGCGGCGACTTGTGGCTGACATCAGCCATAGCGATCTGGATATCCTGACCACCATCATCTCTACCTCCCATGCCTTCCATGACTCCAACAGTTCTCAAACATAGCCGCTAAACGCCTCAGTAATCCAGCTGTACACAATGCCACCAAAAGCCCGAGGCGTAGCCCAACAGAACGAACTCGCGCCAAAGCAGAAGCGGAAGCCTGTCCGCCGTGACCCGGAGAAGAGGCGGCAACAGAACAACCAAGCTCAAAAAAAGTACCGTAAGTATGACCTGTCTTCCCGAGTACCTGTATCGATGCTGATTATTGTTCCAGGAGAGAAGTTGCGTGAACGCTTGGATCGCCTCGAAACGCTTGCAGAGTTAGCTGCACAGAGCCGTGGCATCAGGGGGAAGTCAGCTGCGGGACCGAGCGCATCTGAGATAGTAATAGCGCATAACTCGTCTAGTTCTCCAAGTGAGAACATTACTACAGTGGGGAATGGCATCCCGCCATATGTTGCTTCGGATGGATCCCGTGGCAGTTTAGATGCTGCTGTCGGCGGTTACCAACAGTTTGTTCCGCAGCAGGCCGCCACGGGGACCCCTACCACGTTGGATCCGGGGGGCTTATGGGACCCTTCTACATATGCTCCAACGTCAGATGGTCCATCGATTCTGAGCATATGGGACCCTACAACGCTGTCTCTACAGCCAGACGACACCACCATATCCTATAACTATCCCTCCACAAACGGTCAACACTTGGACACAACTCTATCAGCAGAGAATATATGGGACGCTATAACCCAACCTTCCCAGTCCACATCTCCATCAGCTCCAGGGTCCTCGCAGTCAACAAGCCTAGGTACCGCCTCTCCCCTCACCAAGAACTACTACAACAGACCAGACCTATGCTGGACAACAACCATCCAATGCGGCTGCACCCATCCCCATTTCCAAATCCAATCCCAGGGCCCCCGCGCCTTCACCTTCACCAACAACAACATAAAGATCCTCTCCCTAGAACCAAGCGCACCAACAGCAGACCCCTACGCCAGCAACCTCCGCATCAACAACCTCTGCACCATAACGGCCCTCTACGAAATCGGAACCCACCTCGGCATCACCGAAGACCTCATCTGCGTCGACGAATCCCTCTCACCATTCTTCCAACCCGTCAAGGGACCACTAGACCCATTAACAGAAACCAACATGGTCACTGCGGTTCAGGCACTATATAAAAAGACACTAAGGCCCGATGTGAGACCGACCCGGAAACAAATCACTGTCAGCCATCATCCGTATATAGATATCTTACCCTTCCCGACGCTTCGGAATAATCTGATTACGTGCCAGGGGGAGTATGATGAGGATGACTTCTTTCACGATTTGCTGACGGGGTTGGTGTGTTGGGGCGGGGCCGGGGTTGGGAGGAGAGATCGGAATGTCTCTACTGGGAAGGTTTCGACGGGGACGCCGTGGGATGTTCGGAGTTGGGAGGCGCAGGGGTGGTTTTTGAAGAAGTATTGGGATTTGTTGGGTGGGGAGGAGGGGGAACTTGTAAGGCAGACTGAGTGGTGGCGGGGTATTAGGGGGGATGATGCGCTGGATGGATATTGCTGAGGTGTGAATTTTATACTGGGGTCTGGGGTTGTGTGGAAGGCAACAATGTTGAGTGTTTTGCTAGCGTTGACGGGGGAAGGTGAGTATGTGGTTGTTGGGGCCCATCTGATATTCCAATGTATTGATACAATTTGCTCGTTAGGGTTCGGTGGGAGGGTTAGACGCACAGGGATGCATGAATTAGAAGCGAGTTCGTTGCCAATCGCCTCAATCGCTTTGTCCATCGGCTCGTACTTGTGGGTAAAGGATGGGTGAGCAGATGGATGATTCTCCCCGACGAGAATCTGCCGCACTCTCGACTTGATCCCGTCGCATCCGATCACCACATCTGCTTCTTCCTCTGCACCGTCAGCGAACTTCAGCACGAGTTTCTCCTCGACAGGTCGCTCCTGGATCCCTTCAAGCCGCGTATTAAACTGCGCAATCTCGCGAGGGACCAACATAACCAACTCATCTAGAAAATGAGCGCGATGAACACCCTTCTAGCCGAGACTATTGGAGATCGTGTACGCGATGTTCTGTCTCTTCGTCTCCTTCCCATCCGAGGATGTATTGTACTCGTCTTCATTGTGGGTATATCCGTCGAGATAATCGAACCACTCCTTCTCCTTCGCCGGCAACAGATTCCTCGTGTAGACCTGTTTGAAGGCGTCGTATATCCCGCCGTGGCAAAGCCTCATCGCTTCAACTGCATTGGAATCGAAGCAGACGCCAGCCCCAACCCCAGAGAAGGTGGTGGCTTGCTCATAGATTTTGACAGAGATGCCACGGTAGAGGAGGGCGATGGCCAGACTCAAGCCTGCGATACCGCCTCCAACGACGCCGACATGGAAGGGCTTTGTTCTGGCTGAGGGGCTCATTATATGGCGGATATGGAGGATATGGGTCGACAGAAAGTGTGGAAGGGGACCAGATAGATATGGTGATGAAGCCTTTATCTATTACAAATGACGACGATGGCCTGAGAGTATTATTGAGGACATGAAGACCATGACCAGTCGAATCGGATCACACCAGAGCTCTTCGGATCTGGGGTAAACCACATTCGCCCTAGTAGACCATTTTCGGATGTGACATTCGGGGGGTTCGTGGGTAAACCGGAGGGACCTTTTCTATCTACTACGCAACCGACAATTAGTTGAATGAGACGGATTTCTTTCAATCAGGATTCGGGAGTAGAGGGAATTTGCTGTATATCGGATTTCACGACCAGCGTAGACTCTCCAATTTCCTCGGTCCTAAGGGCTTGAGCGTTCAGACGTCAACAAGTTTGGGGGTTTTCCGGATCTGGCGTCCATCGGGTATCAGTATCAGTATGGCGACCAACGATCCCTCAGCGCTTATGTCAGAGATAGCAAGCAAACCAGAATGCAAAGGCTTCAGCTCCGATCACTATCGAATACACGGTGAGACGGTATATCACTCAAGCTTACGCAAACTGTCAAGGAGTTCATCCAAAGGACATCAACATCAACGGATCCTATTCCGAATTCAAGCTACGACTCATATGTCCCAGAATCAACTCCGACACCCCAATCTTAAAAGATGACAATTTCATTCCTGCCCCTCTGATGTGAGCATCGAGTTGATGTTGGCATAGAACGATTTTCTTGGCTTTCCCGGAAAAGCCGGCAATTGGACGTTAGTTGGCGCTCTCCATCGAGTCCATACAATTCAAGTATCGACTACCGACTATTAGAGTGGGACGACACCCCAGTCTGCTGGGTCTCATTCAAATATTTTGGGATTACCTCCAATCATAATGCTTTGTCCACTGCAGCCAACCCGGAAAGGAAACTAAGCAGAATTGAAGTAGAAACAAAACCCACCGTTTCCCAGACTCATCAGAGGGATGGGGCGGCATTTTGGCTGCGGGAAACTTGCGACCTGCAGTAAGTTGTAACCCAAACTCCATTAGGGATTCCCTAGGTTGGGTCCAGGGCAGCATCGCTCGCTTTCTCCAGCCGAATAGTTTTTTCCCCAGCATCTGAGGCACAAGATAAAAGTCTCATCCCGTGGCTGGCCGAAGTTGATGCTTTCTCCGCACGACGCAGAAACTCTAAACCCAATGTCGGTGAGGGTTTTTGATTTCGTCGGAATCATACGCTCATAGCCAGGGTTTGCCTCGAAGGCTCAACCAGGTATCGGAAGTTGAAGTATACACGCCGCCGAGCTTGTGAATCTTTCCATGCAGGTGATCGGTGAGCACAAGCAAGGGCAGGGAAGCTCCCGGTGTGACTTCTCCAAATCGGAGGTGGAAGACACGGCAACCAGCTTTGTTTCGCTTAAGGACGAATTGGGCATCAACCCCTCTCGTGCAGTGGACTGGATGGGATAGTAGTGTGATCCCGAGGCAGTCCACTAGCAACCAACGAGCTCCTCTCGGCTATCTGGGGAGTATTTCACCTCGAATCCAGTTCCATGGGGATGCGTTGCCCCCTTTATTGATATTTGGGTGATCCACGGAATGACAAGCCTCGATTCCAAGCACAGGAGGGGTCGGCCAGGGGAGACTCGAGAGGCGTCCAATTTGCCACAGCTCTTCGTTCCATCTTCGTTCCATCTTTCTTGCTTCCAGAATCCAGGTTCCGAGCTGGTGACTAAGCATATGCCCCCGCCCACGGGAAGATGGAACCAAAGTGGCGTCGAGCTAAGTTGAAATTTCACCTCTCAAGAGTCAAGAGTCGAGAGCAGCCAAAAGAAAGTTGGAGCTCCCAGCTCTGGGTTGGCTGCATGGAAGCTCCTTCTGAGCTAGAGCTGGGAGGGGCACGTCGCACATGGTCTTTAGTTTTACTCCTGGGCTCGCCCATCGCCGCATCACCGTAAGATGACACCATCACTAACCGCAGGTCCTTTTCCAACCACTCTTCATAGGCTCCTTTCGCTCTGTCCATATGCAAGGTCGTAGCAACGAACTTTTCAGCTGATCATAGCTGGAGCTGTCCAGTCTTGACTATCGAGTCCATCCTGGGCTCACCGGAGCTCCCGAACCGCTGCCCACGGTGATTAATTCTGTACTGTACAATACTGGTACACCTTGGGCTTCTGAGGTTCCCAGACTTCGGGGAGAGAGTCTATTGTCTGTCTCACAGAATCCAATCCAAGCCAAAAAAAAAAATCATCTCAATCGAGAGAGTTGTTGAACCAGCAGCTGTGAGAGTATCGGGAGACAGCTGCAGGTGTGAGCTCAGGCGCCCTGGTCTGTTACAGACGTACGGTACGGTCAGGTAAAGCTTCCAGCGATCCGAGGCCGATGCTACCAGAGGAGGAATGCAGGTGTCAGACTGAGTCCATCGCAACGTTGCACGCACCAGCAGTCAGCTCATGGTGCTATACTCCTTACAAAGTTATTACAATGTAGAAGACAGAGTGATCATGGAAATAGGATAGCAACTCGCAATCCCTATCTATGCTTGTAAGCTCCTGGGACCAACCTCGGCGTGCTCCCAGTTGTCCCACGTTTCGGGTTATCGATAGGATAGGCGCCACTATTCCGCTGCAGGTGATTAGCATCAGTAAGCGACGAGTTCACAGACAAGTTTTGAATGGTAAATCCGGTAATTGTCGCATCCTTTGTACCTTAAAATAAAATGCAGCTCCTTTTGCTGGCGGAGATGATGACGATGACGATGATGTACCCCGTAGGTCAGTGGTTAGTAGAGCTCCAGCTCCTCGGTCAATCTCCTGTACTGTACTCTGTATCACCAGATCAATTCTTCACGCTCCTTGTGTGATTATTATAATACTCTTGATACAGTTACCTCGAGCTCCAACCCGAAAGTCAAGCTCGATACTGGATCGGGTCTCGCCTCTGCCATTATTTGCCCGTCCAGTCCCGCCGTCCTTCAATTCGCGGTGGGTGCTCTCCACCTTCTCCCACCCGGTCGCCTCCATGATCCATCCATCCATAATCCATTCTCGCTCCTCCTGCAATTTTCATTACTCTTGCCTTTTTCCCCCAATCAGTCGCCTGCTTATCACTTGTCCATTTTCTTCGCCTTCCCGCTAGCCTGTTCGTAGTTTAGCTCCCCCAGAGGTCAGAGGAGCTCCTTAGCCTGCTTGACCTTCCCCTCCCCTGCCAGAGCCTGTCCTGTTCATTCCTGGCCCTTCCGATGCAGTGTTCTTGCGCCTAGCTCTCTCTACCTTTATTAGAGCTTGTTACTCCCTTTGGAGCTGCAGGTCGAGGTCATTGCTTGTTCAGTTCGATTTGGCCGCTCCATCGGTCTTGATCTTTTGATCCAGCATCTATCTTTACTCCTTCTCCTTTGACAGCTCGAGCCTCTACCCCTCCCATCCATTGATCCTTTGTTCAACTGTTCATTGTTGCATGCGACTAGTCTTTTATTCCAGTACTTTATCTGTCTCCCTCGGAGCATGTGTTCGCGACGTTGGATCCGGTCTGCTTGAATCGACTCCTGTCCGAATCGCACTTCTCAGCGCCCTCTGCCTTCCTGCTGGCTTCCTTCCCACGACAACCCACCAATAAGACGGATTCATGCAGACCATGCCGCCCCGAGCGTCCTTGACCAGCTCTTTTTCCGTCACCGATGCCAACAATGAAGTCGTCTGTCCGTTGAAGAACAACGATGGCTCCAATTGTCGGAAAAGATGCTTGGGGGTGAGTACTCTTTCCCCGCCACCCAGCTCTCCGTTATCGATCAAGCGCCCTACCAAATCGCATCGAGCTGCCGGTCTGGGGAACGAAGCTATATGCCAATTCCTAACGTGAAACTAATGTGATATTCACTTGATAGGAGAAACGCTATCGCTCGATGCAGGAGCACATCCGTCGAGCCCATCCGAACCATTATATCCCGAAGCTCCCAGCTACGGAAGAGAGCTTTGTCTTGATGGTCACGACCCCTCCGGAGCAGCGTGCCAACCTTACACCCCCTCAGTCCAGGCGGCGCAATGGTTAGTGTTTTATTAGGACATAAAATGGATGGAGCTGGTAGAGCTGATGGTGATAGCTACGTCTGATCGAGATTTCTACGGATCCAATTCTCCTGCGACCCCGCACGGTATCGACGAGGCCCATCCCGCTGCAGCTACTGCGGCGGTCGCGTTAGCTCAATTGCATCATAATCGTTTAACCTCCGACTGGGATACAGACGTGGTATAGAAGACCCCCATTATCTGGTTTCGATAAGATAAGATCATGCTAACGAAGACCCAGGATATCCATTCTGATAACGATATCGACAGAGCCCCGATGCGGTCGTCAATCGAGCTACCTTCTCTCCGCGATCACTTCAAACGGGACTCGTTGCCCCCTTTTTCGTCGCCTCGCCCCAGATCGCTTTTACCCTCGATTCTCAACCATTCTCCTCCCGGTCGCTCTTCAACTCTTCCTCCAATCCAACGGGCGGACAAGCTTCCTCGTCCTCGCAAAGGGTCCATAACTGGAGCACGGAAAGGCAAACACGAACGGTCCAGATCCAAGGAATACGGGCGGCGCCGCCCGAGTCTGGGCGATAGGAAGGCTCTATCAGCAGAGCCACAAACCGCTGCCTGGGCCCAAGGCAAGCGTTGGGAGGATCTCATTGAGGCGGCGACATCAGCAACCGAGGTTGACGATGATCGACAGTCAATGTCAGAGGTGAGCTTATTTCGATCTCTAATTGTTCTCGGAACGAGACATTGCAGCTAACGCTATGGTAGTTGGGGCGTTCACCAACTATCCAACCACTGATTCCCAATATCACTTCTATAACATCAGCACCTTCAGTTAAAGGCCGATCATCTATGCCCCCCGCGTTCCAATCTCCCGGACTGCCGCCCCCTACGTCGCATCGCACTTTCCCCCCGCCGCAGTCCTACGCAGCTTCGCCTTTGCACAAATCTCTGACACCCCCACCATACGAATTCTCACGCCACCGTGACGCTGACCTAGAGCCCTTCCCATCCATTGAGTCGTCTTTGGACTCAACGTCCACGACATCCGGGAAGAACTTTGGATACTCCAACCACTTGAACTCGACCGGGCATCCCAGTTCCAGCCCGGTGTTGAATTTATACCCATCATCCGCAGCCCAACGGCAACATCATCGATTCTCAAACCCTACCCCAGCATCCTTCCGTAACAGAGAAATACAGATATACTGCGCCAGTTGCAAGCAGGCGTGGCCTCTGAACGAGTGTTATGCCTGCACTGAATGCATCTGCGGAGTATGCCGTGACTGCGTGATGAACTTCACCAGCAGCCCGCCAACGCAATTCAAGAACGTCACATCCAGCCCTGGTAGTGCGATGTCCCATGGTCCGACAAGCTATCCAGGTCCGCGGGGGTGCCCGCGATGTCGGACTGTGGGAGCGAAGTGGAAGGCATTTCAACTCGACGTCAAATGAAACGCGGCATCAACACCCCCTTGGTGGGTTTATTTACGGTTTATGGATCTTATGATTTACGGCAGAGGGTTAGGTACTCAAAATTATGTTTCCACGGTATGACACCTCAGAGCGCCAACAGGCGGCACCGACAAGCGCCCGGTATATGATATGGAAGGGCTGGCCCGACCAACTAGCAGACGTTTTCTCACGGTGACCCCCGCAAGAGCAGCACGATTTACTGTAAAAAAAAAAAAAAAAAAAGGCTGGACTTTCACTTTGAACATGTTGGGGCGTATGTATTGGTATTACGATTTGGCGGTTTATATACATTGCGGTGGTATTCCGTTTCTTTTCTTCATGTTATAAGTTGCTTGCTGATATCCTTTAATGACCTCTGCAGGACTTGCTGCATTTATGGTTTGATGTTTGACAGTGCATTGAAAAGATTTATGATATTTGAACTAATACGACTCTTTCTTTGACAAAATCTATCTCATTTTTGTTGTCTCTAGCTACTCTTTCATATGACCAGATAGCAGATCTACTCATCCCAGATGATGCTGCTCAACCCCTCAAGCCCGCCAGCCTCACTAGGCACACCGACCACCAGGTCCGCCACCAAATCACCAAGAGCACCAGTAGCGGGATCTCTCTCAACAATAGCAACATTAGAGGAAAGCTGGTTGCCAAAAGCAACCAGATCCCCCGCCTTATTGATCGCAAACGTGCGCGGAAGCCTACCATACGAGGAGGTGATTTCCTCAAACCGAACCTTACCATCGCGGGCTAGATCAAGCTTCGCAAGCGAGTCATCCCCGTCAAACGCCGCGTCCGACCTCACAGAGACATACACACTGTCCCCCGCCAGTCTGATCTCCCCCAGGGAAGCCCCCTCTGGCAAATCCTCCGGATACGGAACCGCCGCCTCAATCTGCTTAAACGCGAGACACCCACTAGCGGGGTAAGAGACCACAAAGGCCTCAACTTCCCCGTTCAACTCACCAGCCACGTAGAGGACTGTTCCGGCAGATGCACCACCGCTATGGCCACGACCTCGAAAGCCTCTCCCATCCGCATGCGTAGCCCAGAACACCCCGTGCCGTGGGCCCCCGCCCAGTGTATAGTTCAGGCTCGGGCAGGTGGTGAGGTCGCCGTTGGTCTTGTCGATCGCGAAGACGCGGACTAGGTCGGCGCCTAGATCGGGAACAAGGACGAATGCGCCCGTTGGGTCGAGGATGGTTTGGTGCGGGTGTGGCGCATCCTGGCGATCGGGGATCGTGCCGGGCGCGGGTAGGTCGAAGTTGAAGACTTGTAGTGGATCGGCGTTTTCTTGGAGCGGGAGGGCGTATGTTGATAAGGAGGCGTCGGAGCTGTTTATCGAGTTAGTTTTCTGATTCAATAATAAAATATAGAAAGAAAGAAAGAAAGAAAAAAAGCAAAGGGGACAACCTACTAATGCGCAACAGCAAGATACTTCTCCCCATCCTCGCCCTCATAAACAACATTATGCACCCCACCCCCCGGCGCAGACTCCGTCACCGCAACCTCACGCAACACACCCTCCTCACCAACAGAGAGCGCCGTGAGCGACCCATTGACTGTCCCATTGTCGGTCTTCCCCCCGTTCTCGTCAGAGCAGTAGATGGTGTCCGTTTCAGCGTCAAGCGTTATCCAGCTCGGGTACGTCCCGCAGGTCTTCAGCGCGGAGGTCTCGGTCAGCGAGTAGGAGCCGTTTGTGGTGCGGGAGAGCGAGAGCGTGTGGATTGATTGCGCAGTGTAGTGGGTTGCGTAGAGGGTTGTTGTTGCGACGGTGGGGAGGGGTGTGAGGGAGAGGCAGAGGGAGAGGCTGATGCCTAGCTTTAAAGTGCGGAGGAGGGAGGACATGGTTGGTAACGAACTACAGAGTCCGTCGTATAACAATGATAATGGCTAAGGAGGAGGGAAAGTCGTACATGGTCAGAGGCCAGCAGTCGTCAATTGAGACTTGAGCCTGTTCCGTTTAACACTCTTGTGACGATGATTGCCGCTTTCGTCTAGAAGACAACAGAGCGCAAGTAAGGGATGGATTTTGATTGTCAGGGACACTTCAACTATCTCGAGAATGTCCGTCGAGAATTTACTAGTCTTCTTGGCCCCCTGGAGCCTGTTGATGCTATATATATATATATATATTGACAGGCATCATCAAGTCATCAATCATATTGCATCTCCCTTGGATCACCCCCCAAAAAACAACAGAACAACCTCCGCGGCAGCCTTCGCATCGTCCGCCTCGTCTGCCACCCCCTCAACTCTCCCTCTCCTGATCAACCCCAGATATCTCTCCACATCCACTGCATCCCATCCACCCCTCCTCCCAAACTCCATACAAGTCTCCGAGTTCACCAACACATCAAACTCAAAGTGCCCCTGGTACGTCAACACCCGGCCCGGATAATAAAGGCCCTGCAAGGGACACAGATCCGTCGAGCCAACATTCACCCAGGGCGCCGGCAGTTCCGCTACCCCGGGTAGAAGAGCCACCCAGTCGCCATGGATCATCTGCAGGCGCATCTCATTCTGCACGGGTAACGATGGAGAGAGAGAAGGGAAATGCGCACTGAACTCCGGCGTGAGTTTGATTGACGCGAGTCCCATTTCCAAACCGCGAGAGGATGTTTTAACCGCCACGCTTGGAGAATGCGATGTCTCTGTCTCTGTCTCTGTCTCTGTCTCTGTCTCTGGCTTTGCCTTTGTCGGCGCATGGGACGACAGAAGAGCCCGCGCGATGGTCTGGTGTCCAAAACACGACCCGAATAGTTTGACGTGCGGAAACTCCTCAAATACCGTCTGGATGAAGTTCTGGAGCGGGATGATCCACGGGTGCTTTGCTGTTTCGTTGGCTGCCGCTGCGGCGCCAGTGATGAGGATCCCGTCTATGGGGCGGGAGAGCGGGTTGAGTGTGTGTTCTTCTCCAGCTCCAGCTCCATTTGCCGTTGGTCGCGCGAATGTGCGCAGGCTTTGTAGAGGTGGGAGGGAGCCCCCGACTACATCGAAGGCGGTTGTGTAGATACTTGATGTGGGGAGGCTGAGTCGCGATGCAGCGGATTGGAGAAGGGTGCGGAACTGCGAGCTGTACAGGCCGCGCACCGCGTAGACGGTTGGGACGGGAACGTCGACGTCTAGGATTGCGATATGGAGCATCTCTAGCTATTGATGAGGGGAGGTGGGTGTGTTGGTGTGAGTGAGATGGCTGAGGGGGAGTTCGAGGATTTTTATCTGGCGGGCATATATTTACCACATTGGGAAGTTGGATGCGAGGGGTAGTTAAACAATGGATATACAGAAGAGCAGGAATAGCAGTTTGGATATTATAGCGAATACATCTTGTTGAAGCTGTCCAGCGAGTATGGTGAATGATGCTACCCAGGAACTGCTGTATAGAGCTATGGGGTATATACTACGTTCCAAGGGGGGGGTAGGCCACTCCACCTTCAGGAACAGTCCAATCCCGACAGTCTCACTAGTGTCTGCAGCGACGGGGATCTGGAGGGGGATTTCACTATTTCTCCTGAGACTTCAATCGAGAGGCCAGATGACGATTGATTGATAAGATATGATGGTGTCCCTGGTAGTCGCTATGCTATGATTGATTGATTGTATGTACCTTCACCACTCACATTATACAAAGTATCTGAACAAACGTCAAGTATGACCCAGACTCCGGGATCTCCATGATTCTATTATCAATCGATTCTCCCCCAGCCTGGCACCTCTCCGCTCGCTCAGGCTTTGTAGGAGTGCTCATTGCGTAGGATGACGCCATCGCAAAAGCCAATCACGCCGTTCTTAACGGGTGTTTCCTCCTATCAGCTTCACACTCCAGCGATCTGCCAGCACGCAATGCCCTCCACTGTTTGCATAACAGCTTGCGCTCTTGGTCATGTCTATACTCGTCTCTCCCGGCCGAGTCGCTTCATCTGAAGCTGGCGTCGACTCCTGGGGTCTATAAATAAACCTCCCAGTGCCCCCTCCAGGAGGAGAGGAAAAAGCAAACAAACGAAGTCATTCTCAATACCTTCAAGAATACAGTCAAAATGGCTACTCTCACACAAACTGCCACCTCTCTGCCCCTCGATGCCTTCCCTGACGGCCTCAAAACCACCGGCCAACACCCCCCGCTCTACAAAGAGCTCCATCCATTTGAGAAATTCCCCAAGTCCATCTCCGGCCGGACCCTATGGAAGGCAGACGAATACAAGGATGCTCCTGAAAAATGGACTCATCGCTTCTCTGCAGACGAAGTTGCCGAACTCAGCGCAACAGCTGATGCCTTCTTGGCCTCCAAGACCCCTCTGACTGGTATCTCAAAGGTACTGTCTTACCCCAGTACTTTCCAACTTGACCAACGAACGCTGATGAAAGTAGAGCAACTTCCCCCTCCCCAACCTCTCTGCTCTCCTTGGAACCCTCCGCGAGGACCTCCTCAACGGCAAAGGCTTCATCCTCTTCAAGGGCTTCCCCGTCCAGGAATGGGGTAACCACAAGTCCGCCGTTGCCTACATGGGTCTCGGCACATACCTAGGCTACTTCGTCTCTCAAAACAGCCGTGGGCATGTCCTCGGTCACGTCAAGGATCTAGGCGAAGACCCAACGAAGATAGACTCTGTGCGCATTTACCGTACAAATGCCAGGTACATACCCTCTCCCTCCTTTCATCCCTCCCAACCCTTCCACCAAAGCAAACAACTAACCAGAAACACAGACAATTCTTCCACGCCGACGACTCCGACATCGTTGGCCTCCTCTGCATCGCTCGCGCCCTTGAAGGAGGGGAATCAGACATCGCCTCCACCCACAACGTCTACAACACCCTCGCCGCCGAGCGGCCTGACGTCCTCCAAACCCTCACCGAACCAATCTGGTACTTCGACCGCAAGGGCGAGACCTCAAAGGGTCAAGAAGAGTATATCCGCACCAGCGTCATCTACCTCGAGCGCGGCGATAACCCCCGCGTCTACACAAAGTACATATCCCCCTACCTTCCTTCCTTCCTTCCTTCCCGTCCCACTTATACTAATCCGGCTTCACTTCACAGATGGGACCCCTACTACGTCCGCTCCCTAACGCGCTTCAGCGACGCAGGCCTCATCCCCCCCCTCTCCGCCAAACAGACCGAAGCCCTCCATGTCCTCGAACAAACCTGCCAGCGACTCGCCCTCCACATGATCCTCGAAGTCGGCGACATCCAGTTCGTCTCAAACTCGCATGTCCTGCACTCGCGCACGGAATATAAGGACTATGCGCCCCCTGCGCCACGCAGGCATCTCATGCGTCTTTGGCTGTCGACGCCCGAGAACGAGGGTGGCTGGCGGTTGCCGTTTTGGGATAGTAATGAGAAGAAGAGGGGGGGTGTGCAGGTTGATGATACGCCGCCGGTGGCGTTGTTGGATGCGGAGTAGATTTTGGGTTACTTTCACCCTCCTTTCTGGGAAAGGAGGTCTTGTTGGGATTATTATTTAGGGTTGATTGTGTATTAGCGATTCATAATTGAATTTCATAAGATTATTTCTATTTATTTATTCTGGTAATCGTGTCGTTATATTCATTGGAGTAAGGAAGAGGCATGGATACCTAATACATAGATAGCCGCCTAATACTAAGAGACAAAGAGTTGAGAAGAAGAGAGTTGATGCAATCGTCATCTCGCGATCTTATAATTCCCCCCACTAACAATCTCCAATTTCCCCCTTGACACCATCCCCGCTAGAAACTCGCGCAGCTCCTCATTGCTAAACGGGAACCCACCAGGCACCGCAATCTTCAGCATCATGACAATCCGCTGTAGCGGCATGGCGCCCTGGTTAGTCAACATCCCCACGATGAATTGCCAGTAGAGATTCATCTTTTCCATGGCTGCTGCTTCGGCGGATTCCTTTGCTGCAGCGGCGGCCGCGGCGGCTGCTGCATTGGCCGCTACGTCGATGCTGGTGGCATCGATGTCGACGTCAAAACCGGCCGCGGTGTCAGGACTTGGTTGTTCAGCTCCTGTGGTGTTATCGGTGTCGTTGTCGTTGGTGATGGTATCCTTGGTGGTGGTGGGGAGTGTTTCTAGAACGCGGAATGTATCCCGCTGCACCTCGGTTAGGATGCGGCGGCTAACCCAGAACAGACAGGCGCTGCGCACGAGCACGGCGGACATGTCGAGTTGTTCAGAGAGTTCTGTGGTGGTTTTGGTTATGGTTTCGTTCGTGGCACTGGTGCTGTTGAATGCGTAGACTACTGTGGCCTGCCAGGTGGTTACTTCTTCGACGAAGACGCGGTCTTCGAGGTCTAGCTCGACTGTAACTTGGCCTAGGCTGTTGAACCAGGTGAGTTTGCGCAATTGCTTGAGTGATTCGAAGCCCTCGGAGTATCGTTGTTGGAGTTCAGTAATCTCGTTGGGAACCTTGAATTGCTGGCCTTGGATTTCGGGCCAGAAGAAGTGCGAGAGGATCTTGGAGTGGAGCTCGGGAATGTCTTCGTCGCCTTGTACGGTCTCTGTCATGCCCTGGTCATTGCGAACAACGGTGTCGACTCGTCTTGAGTCGAAAATATCACGTAGCATGACCTCGCATGCCTGCAGGGCGTTGTCACCGAATCGGAGCTTGAGTAGCTCCAAGACAGACATTTCCTGCTCGAATTCTGCGCGCTTCTGAAGAAGCCGTTCCGCCAGCATGTTTTGCATCTCGCGTACAAATGTCTCTTTGGACTCGAAGAGACTAATGAGACTGCCAATCACATCGGAGCTCTTGGATTTGTGGTAATCTGGAGCCGCATCAACCGGGTCTGGCATCCAGTTCATGTCGTCCCAGTCCAGCTCCCCGGTATCGTTTCGCAAGGAGTTTTGATGCGCTTTGCTCAGTTCAGCTGACAGCTCTACCAGCGTTTCGCTGTTAGATGAGGTGTTGCGGCCATCGGCCTCAGCAGGATCTGCCAATAAGCCCCCAACAATTGCTTTCACTGTGTCATCACGGTTCCGCAGATACCGACGAATTGGCCTTGCAATCCTATCCAAAAGCACGCCTTTCGGATCGAGCAGATTGAATGACCGTATAGTCGAGACATAAACCTGTAGAATCTCAACAGTCGAAGCTCCTGGGTGCAGCAGCCGCCGATTAAGCGCTGCCACAAATGAGTGCGTTAAGTGATGTCGTGCCGCAGGATGCGTGGTAAAATGGCGTAGGTCCTCAATAGCTCCACTACTTGCAGGCCATTCAACGATCACATCGAATAGCTCTCCTGTCCGAAGTGCACCAAGCCGAGCAATGCCGACTTCTTGCCACTTTTCCACGTCACTGAATTTCACGTCCAGATTCCCAGGCTCCTTGACACCGGAATCTGGTACATTTATGATTGCTAAAACCTGCACAGCTAGCCGTGCAAACACGTCTGTTATCCATTGCCGGAGATGGAGCAAGACAAGTGATGGGCCCTCCCAGTGACCAGTATATGCAGCCCGAATGAATTCCGTCATCATTGTATCCATGACACCGGCAAAGACTTCTTGTGCCTTTTCACCCCCCATACCAACAAGCTGCAGGTCGTTGAGTAGTGATAGTAGGCGTTCCCGGGCTGTAGTTACCCGAACATCCTCGAACTCCGTCATCATCTGTGACCGAATCTCAGCGGACAGCGTGTCACGCCAGTGCTGATAGGACACCGAGTACTGCATATCAACCACCATATCATGCACACCATCACTTTCGCTAATATTTGCCCCCTCGTTCAGGCTGCTAATTCCTAGGATGACAAGCGTATGTTTCGCGAGGTTCCGCGTAAGTAGATCCGAAAGTTGAGGCCACGGCATAGCATAGCCAACCATTAGATAGAATGAGCGTTGAAACTTCATAAACACCTTTTCTTGTCCCGCGCTGTCCAGGAGGGGAAGTATGTATTCCACTAGGGGTATAAAGTAGATCTTGCGCATAAGCAAAAGACATCTCACGACGAGGACTTCAAGCAAGTCATTCTTATCTGAATGAGATGAGACAATCTGCGATAGCTCAGCAAAATGCCACCAGTTTAAACAATATAAGTGCTAAGGATGGAACTAACCACAGACAGTTCGTCTTTAAAATTCCGCAAGAAATGCCGACGAATCTCACACTCGTACCAATCAATGATACTCTTCGGCGCGTCGTCAGAGCCCTCTGCAGAAAATTTTATTAAATAGCTCAAGGAATCCCTAGTGTCTTTCGATGGCTTCTTGTGCCGATTCCACAGTTTCAAAAACTCCCCCTCACTGTTCTCACTGTGGAGCACTAGCTTCTTGAATTCCCCGTCTGGAATCGACAGAAATGCCGTGACCGCGCGCCATGTTCGATCCCATGTCCCCCTATCCGGTGTCGATCCCTCCCGTTGTGAAGTCTTCCTGGTTGGTGCGAGTCCAGATATGAAGTTGCCTGGGGATGCGGGGGCGAAAACGGACCCGAAGATGTGGCTGCGACCCACACAGATCGATGAATCCGGGGTCATCCTTTCTAGAATCGCTAGCCGGAAGGCATGATTGAAGGAAATCGGTCGAGAATGTTTCAGAATCGGACGTTGAATGTTGTTGTTCAACGAAGGAGTAAATCCATAACAAACTCGCGATCCATTTTGGGTCTTAGTGCGACAGATGAGTCAGCAGCTTATCGATAACTAACAAAGATAAGAGCTCCATTGGCCTGAGGCTGCAAGCTCCTTGCGGTTCGTAGCGAAGGTCGTTTACCAGAATTTACACCATTCAACACGACTAACTATAAGGTGATTTGGGGGTAGCTAAGCTGATAAAGTATGCAAGTTCCAGTTTAATATAAAGCACAACATCGGCATCTATGGGGTATCTCTCCGGTGTAAGAATGCCCTCGGTAATAGGCACAAGGAGCAACAGCTTTCTCCAAGGTTCTGCGGCTCAGACAGTCTCTACGTCGCACGAAACAATCCACTCATCTCAAAGTCGGCTCAGAGATTGCCCAGTGAAGGGGCGCAATGTTTTGTCAATTTACAGCGTTATCATCCACTTTCTCCCACTCACTATCGGTGCTTGTGTACCCTGAGCTGTCACCGCTCACACTCGGGCGCTTTCGTACTTCACTCGAGATACCTGGGACCTGGAGTGTCGCTGATGCAGTGGCCGATTGTGGTGCAGGACTCGGATCCCGCGCAATCTTGCGATCCCCTGAGTTTTCCGTTTCGGTATCACTATCAGCGCCCTCCGTTGTCCGTTGGGCCTTCGTATCGCTCTGCGCAGTCCCCCCGGGCGTCTTTTCCGACAGTGTTTCCTGTCCAGCCGCTTGATTCTGGACCTGCTTCAACTCCTGAGCAAACCAGTTAATCGAATACCAAAGTGCTCCCGAGATGATCGACAGGAAAATGAAATGAATGCTGTATGTGGCCAAGAGGAGAATGAGGAGAAGAGTTTGCAAGGCGGCAAAGGTGACGTTGGTAGCAAGAAGGAGGGTCGGGGTAGGGCCCGCAGTGAATACGCTCGACCAGAGGTCTTCCATAAACGATGCCATGGCGAGCTAGTTGTTTGAATTGCGTCAGTAGATCGTGGACCACAGCAAGGGATAATTCGTGGCTGAAGGCGACTGTGCGGAGAAAGGAGCTGTTGCTAGATCTGTTTATGCAGAGTTAGCTGTAGTGCAACGCGATAAAATGCGACAAAATGCGACAACCAACTGGGATAGCACAGACCTTCGCACAAAAGCGACGGTGGAAGGTTGATAGTCTGGCAGTGTAGAGCCAAGAGGCGGCGCAGTCGCAAGGATAAGAAGCGGAAGTTTACCGCTGATGGAGCTTAGTTGCCTGAGGAACAAGGTACCGACCGAGAGGTGGGGTATACGAGAAGAAGTGGGCAAAGTTTACCAGCGCAAAGAGCAGGATAGGAATAATATTGTAGGCTCTACTCGAAGTGAGGAGATGAGATGAGGATCTCAAGTGACGACGACACCCAACGAGGGGCAAGAGCCCGGTTATGTAAGGAACTGTTGTTTTGGTTATCAGGGACGCTAACCACTGTTGGGTATCCAAGGCACCAATCTGTGTCCAGTGATCCCCCGGGACCCCCAGCCACCATCTCATGACACCAACGCCAGCCTGGTAACCATCGACACTGCTATACCGACATCGCCCACGGGTCGTGGCGGGTCTCAGCCATCAGACCCCGTGGGCGGGTTTTCGCGGGATCTAGATGGATGACATCATGTACTTACCTACCTCTTCAGGCGACAAGATAATCTTACATTCCTGCTACTCAAGACAGTCTCCATCGCGGTATCGCCATGAGTGAGATCCTTCTAATAACTTGCCCAGGTGGCAGACAATGCTCTCATCTTATCCCTCTTCTGTACAAGAAATCCAAATTCAAACTCCGTCTAGCAGCCCACTCTCCTGAATCTGTCTCTCGCCTCCAAGCAACTTACCCAGAAGCTGAAGTAAAACGATGCGATATATCCTCCCTTGCTGACTGCCGAGAGCTCCTCAGCGGCACAACCTCGATCTACCATGTTGGGCCCTCCCTCCATTCCCGGGAGATGGAGATCGGATTCAACATGATCGATGCAGCTGTCGCCGAGAGCCAAAAACCAGATTCCAATTTCAAACACTTCGTCTACTCGAGCGTGCTCGGCACCCAACATCGAAATCTTATGCAGCATGATCACAAAAGCCGCGTTGAAGAAAGGCTGCTACTGAGTCCTCTGAACTTTACGGTTCTCCAGCCAACCAATTTCATGGATGCATACCCCGTCGCCGACCTGGCAAAGATGCAAAGCCCATCTATCAAATATTTGTGGAATTTCTACAACCCAGGCATCACCAATAGCTTGGTTGCTCTCAGGGATCTAGCTGAAACATCGGCCCGCGTTCTGATTGAAAGAGAAGCGCACTTTTACGCTCAGTATCCCCTGTGCTCGACTTTTCCAGTGGCTGATACAGAGATTGCAGGAGTTATTGGTAGCTACCTTGGAAAAAAGATTGAGATCCCAACTCCCACTTTTGAAGAGGGTGTTAGCAAGGTCTTGAACATATTGTATGGTGGGAAGGAGAGTGGCGTCTATGCCGGGAATCAGGTAGATGCGGATTTGAGGTGGCCCGCTTCTCAAGGGGATTTGCGCCCTGACATTACGAGGGATGAAGCAGAGAGGTTGGTTCTGTTTTATAACCGCCATGGTTTGAAGGGAAATCCGAGTGTTTTGAAGTCGCTACTTGGGAGAGAGCCTACGAGTGTTGGTGAGTGGGTACAGACTCAGTTGTGAGGTTGATGTTACCGGGATTGCGATGCAATATATATACTTTGGCAAGTATAAATGCAATAGTAATAATCCTTTTACGCCCCTTCATATCCTTCAGCAGCCACGACCATACTTTAACCCTCCAGGATTGCAAATTCAATGTATTCAGATGTTTTGGAAATCATTCATATCCTCTTACGTATGCCACATGGATGAGGCTCCTCATACATATAAAAGGTTTGAGAGCCGGTGAAGCCAATCGTACTCTGAGACGTAGCCATTGAAGTAAACCGCTAACAGGAAGGCAAGGATCGGACACGCCGGAAGTAGAAAAATGAAATGGATATAAGTGAAGAAATATATATCTGAGCATAACGACAAGTAAATTGGAAGAAAGTCCGGGCAGCTTCGTCACCTTACGAATTCCTCTCCTCCACCCCATTCATACAACCCTGAATCGCCAAAGTCATTCAGTGCCTGAAAATTATAATGGCATTTTCAAGGTATTGAGAGCATTCCTTACAATATACATTCTTCTAACAAACAACAGAGCTTGCAATCAGTTCGCGAAGACCGGATCCTGCCACCACAAAGACTACAAGTCGCTCCACTCCAACGCCCATCCCATAGCGCTGCATCTACTGAGCTCAAAGACAAAGGCGTACAAGCATGGAAACGCGCCGCCCGTACGAGATGCACCTTCTACATAGCATCTGAGTTCTCGGAGGCTTTCTTTGTTGGGGCGAAGTCGCTGATAGAGCGTGATGCCGAGTCTATGCAGGAGGTCATTCGTTACATGTCTGAAGAACATGGGCTGCACTATATCCAGCAATTAGTCGACCGGGAGTTTAGATTACTCCCAGATGTCTCCATTCCTATAAACCATTTCGCACCCGACAGTCCTCTCCTCGCTTGTTGCTGAGCATTCCCTTGGAGCCATATACAATTTCATCTACGGGATAGGCGGAACCAGAGCCACAAATCTCATTGCCTCTATTTGCTCTGTTCTCCAGTCTCTTTCCACGAATGATGATACCCGCGTCCAATGGCTGGAAGTCTCATTGGCCGCCGTTTCCAGAATCGTGTTCGTCAACTCTACGGCATTCATTCATATTGAAATTTCAGAATATTCTGGCTGCGATGGACTGTGGGGCCATGGCGAGACAGTTCCATGTGTCTCGCAGGTATTTGACCCAACTTCTCTCCCGTACCGAGACTGGCACTCAGATGCCAACACTTTCCCAGGCTGGAATTGTGAAGCAAAATCAAATCATCACCTTTGTTCCTCCCCAGGAGCCACCTGGCGGTCGACATGATAATGGCTACAAGGACCTCTCTTCAGTACGAATAATGCCCACTCTAGACGAGATCTTCAGCCCTCGAGCAAAATATCTCCCAGAGCGTGACCCATCTCGTTGGCACGTTGGTGGGCTCGAAGGGCTGCTAGATTGGAACATTCGCTTGCTCAGAGAAGACTCCGTCAGACTAGTACGAGATGCTATTTATCAACTCGTTAAAGAGCCGCCAGGAGACATTCCACGGGCGAACGTATATCGAGGAGCGCGGATTATCAAAGCTCATCTTCACTGGAGTTCCGGGCTTTCATTCCAGTAGCCTTTGCATCTTTGTCACATGCGTCCACCGTAAACGAGAAACATGGTGGTCGGCATCAAGGCGCCTGCGACCTGGCGCATTGGTCTGCCTTGCCATCAACGGCGATCATGCCATTTTCTGTACAGTTGCCCATGGACCTGACGAACGACCTTACGGTGATGAGAAACGCAGCCTCAAAAGATAAGGAAGGCGTGAAGATTGCTTCCTTGTAGAAATGCCCGGAACGAACCTTCATTATGCTCACAACAATAGGACCTGATGATCATACTGTGCGGTCTATCCTGGATCATTACGATAGCCCAAATCAATCATTCTCAGTGGCTGAATTTCCGGGGTGTTACTCCCCAGCTTCGAGCCAGCACTTCGAGCTCTGCAGAGGATCAAGAAGGCCAATTATCTGCCTTTTGAGAGTCTTCTTATTCCATCCACCACGGACGAACAAATAACGGTTCCTCCTCCATTATACTCTTTGAGAGATGGGTTCCGGTTCAATCTCCGCTGTTTGATGACCGACGATGAAGACTTTCTTGTTTATCCAGACCAGACCTCGGATACTCAAAAGCTCTATATGAACTCGATCCTGGATGAGGCGCCAGCAAAAGCGCTTGTCAACAGCTTGCAGCATTCTATTGGTCTTAAACAAGGTCCACCCGGAACAGGGAAAAGCTTCACTAAAGTCGCTCTGATCAAGGTACTTCTAGCCAACAAATGTGAGAATGGTGGGAATATTGGCCCAATTCTCTGTGTCTCCTACACGTACCATGCTCTAGACCAACTGCTAAAATCCTTGTTAGATCGGAAAATTACGACTAATATAGTTCCATTGGTTCTCAATCGAAGTCGGAGCGGCTCTGTGGTTGCAACCTACGGGAATTCGCAAACCGTGCTTCAAAGACTAGGGAAGAAAAGAACATTCAAAAGCGCCTCCGCTTAGAGCTTTTGGTGTACGAAAGCAAATTCAGCAGACTTTCATTCAGACAAATACCTGCGACTAACCTTCCCCCACATCTCCGTCAGCATTATCGGACCATTTCAGACAACTTTTCTGTAAAGATGAAGTCGACTATGATCCGTGTTAGATGAGGAATCCTGGGACTATAGTCAAGGCGTGGCTTACATCCGGTCCGGAAGTTGCGAGCGATATTAGTCGATCTTTCAAAGATTTGACTCTAGTCAACGTCCACAGTATGACCAGACCCAAGAGGGCGAGGCTACATCACCTGTAGATGGAGGATATTGCACATAATACCCGCTGTGAAGCCGTTCGGTTTGTCTCGGCACATGGTAGTGCTAAACACGAGTTGAATCGCATCCGCAGCGAGGCAGACTTCCGTTGTTTGGCTGACGCTGATGCCAACTCCATAGCCTTTGGCAGAAACTAAGTCAACTATTTGCCATTTGCACTGACGAGCGTGATAAGGAAGAGCTTGAAAAGACAGGCCTTAGGCTAGAAGATAATACTAAACCGGCAGTAAGATCAAATCTGCCTGAAGCTCTTCGTGTGGCAGCCATGGACAACTTTCAAGGTGAGGAGGCAAAGATTGTCGTGATATCTCTCGTCCGCAGCAATCCCCAGAACTGCTGCGGGTTTCTAAGCACATCGAATCGAATAAATGTGCTCCTATCACGAGCTCAGCGTGGCATGTACATTCTTGGGAACTCCGAGACATCAGCACACGTTCCAATGTGGGCACAAGTCGTTCAGATATTGAAAGAAGAGGAGAATGTTGGTCACAGCCTTGAGCTCAAATGCTCAAGGCATCCAGAGACGCTGATAATGGTCTCCGAGCCAAGCTACTTTCTGCAGTTTTCACCAGAAGGGAGTTGTAACTTACAATGCACAAAAAGTCCCGCATATGGCCATGCATGCGAGCGCGAGCTGGTGTTATTCCGATATGTTGCATAATGCAGTACTGTGTCGACAACCTTGTCCTAGACTGCGGAAGGGCTGCAAGCATTCCTGCCCCGGCCTATGCGGAAACCCATGTCTTTTTGAATGCACCGAAGCTGTCACACGAAAAGGGAGGATGTTTGTCTGTGGACATTTAAGGAGACCCTTCCATGTTTCCAAGACCAGATCCGACAAGGTTCCTCTGTGCGGGTGTAGTCAAGAAAGTTGTTCCTCGCTGCAAACACGAAGTTTCTGAGCCTTGTCATCTGGTCGTCGCTACCACGTACACATGCAATAGTCTATGTGGAGCACAACTGCCATGCGGGCATACCTGTAACCGCAAATGCTATCACTGCAATAATATCAACGGTGTTAACCCCAAAAAATGCTGGCAGCAGTGTGGGAGGAACTACTCTACATGCAGGCATGTCTGTAAAGTACGCTGCCACGAAAAGGAGCCCTGTCCACCCTGTGATGCAGCCTGTGAAGTTTGCTGCAACCACTCAAGATGTACACGAAATTTTTACGAGCCCTGTACGCCATGCGCTGAAGAGAAATGCCTTTGCAAGTGTGTGCACAATTCTATGCGCCGCGCCATGTAACCACATCCCATGTTCTCGACGGTGTGAAAGGAACCTTCCATGTGGTCACCAATGTCCATCTATCTGCGGTGAACAGTGTCCGCCTCTAAAGTTCTGTCATACTGTCGACTTCGTACTCGGCCAGATGTATAAAAAAACATCAATCTCAATGAAAACCCGTGCATTTCCCCCAGGTGCGGCCATTTCCTCACCATGGAACGCTCAAATGGACCTTGGAAGGTATTACACACTCAACTATGATGGAAAGCCAATCTCAATCAAACACTCAGCAGAGCCATTCCGCATGCAAGATATGGAAAATTGCGCTCTGTGCCGCGGGCATCTAAGAGAAATATCACGGTACGGCCGATTAGTCCGGCAAGCTCTTCTCGACGAATTCACAAAAAAGAGCATTCTGTATATGAACCGTGAATACATGCCACTTGCGCGGGAAATGGCCCGCAACATCCAACGTCTACAAGACTTCGAATACAAGCAAAAATTGCCACTGCCGGCGATTATACGAATCAGTGGATCTCGGTCAAGCCAGATGCAGGCTATGATAGGAGCAATAGGGGATATACCCAACACCCGCTGGGAAGACATTCTAAAGCTCCGTGAGCGAATCGACATCTACCGTCGTCAAGTCTCTCCAGACGAGCAGCCTTTCATTCGAGTACTAGACTTGGTCGAGAACTCTCTTAGTCAGGGCTTTACACCACCATCTTGATATTGCTCTGCTCACGGATTTCCTTCGCGTGGCCAGCCGCGCGCGCGTCAAAATTACAGTCAATCTTGAGGAAAAGCTTCAAAGAGTGCGAGAGTTTCATAAACACAGAAAGAGGCTCTAAACGCCCTCTCGAAGCCGAAGGCCACCTTTTATCTCGCCTAGTTACACGCCCGAGAACGCTGTCACTGCGTTGACGCAGATGCCAACACGGAGCACCTCGAGAAGGGCCTGGCGACACTCGAGCAGGCGCGTTCCATTGTTTCCCACTTCCCAATTCAGACTCGAGGCCTAGCGAGCGAGATCGATGCTGCCAAAAAATATGTTCTTGTCTACATTCTATTCGATTGTCACGAATGCGGAGCGGCTTGCGGTGGTGCCGGCGATGACTAGCGAGTTTGTGGGCACATGCCACTGGTATTACTGCGAGAACGGCGATCCTTTTACAATTGGTGAGTGTGGAGGTGCGATGCAGAAGCCGTTGTGCCCTGGGTGCGGTGCGCCTGTGGGTGGTCGGCAGCATCGGATGTTGGAAGGTGTTACTCGAGCCGACGACCTTGGGGAAGCTGTGGTCCGGTAAGTTTTGAAAACGGGGGGCAGAGGGGCCGGCCTTGTTGTTCATATTCATCAGAGGACTTGTTTCTTCCGCTCTTTCACACGGGATTGTGTTCTTTCTTTGGAAGACAGCGTTGCAAAAAAAAAAAAATAATTGGGAACGTAGATACTTGTCTTTGGCTCATGCACATACCTTCTCAAGAGAAACATATGTACCTAGTTGGCATCCACACTGTGGTATTCCCATGGATGTATCTACAAGCAACGACTCATCAATTACTTGATATACATTCATCAGGTCTGAACTCAAATATTAATAACCATCCAAGTCCAACACCAGGACACACGGGCGATCTCTAGGGAAGCTAGGAGGAGGATGGATCGGAGCCTCGCCCCAACAAGCGGCTAAAAATCGACACGGAGCATCGGCGTCGTGCTTAAACAAGCATGCAAAGAACATCTTTGTAGGCGCAAGGCAGCTAACAATAAATACAACCCACATCTCGCTCCTACAAAGATGTTAGTACGCATACTAATACTAACAAGGTATATAGATGATGGGGGAACTCACTGGTTCCATACGATCACTTCTTGCAATTGATCTTTTGCAATGGGTAAAAAAGGTTAGTTTTCTAATAAATCCAGGGCTGGGAAAGGGCGGCTGTGGTTAGTGGGGAATACGGGTTGCATCAGTGAACGTCGTCAAGTGGGCTATAGTAGTTTGATGGCTTTGACAAACGCACAAGCGCCTGCCCTATAGAGCTGGTTATTATCACGTATGGGCCGCGTTTTTGGCACCGCTCCAGTAGGGGGTTTCCTTACGCCATCCCACTGCCCATCAATAAAGTCAGCCCAACACGAGTTAAGATTGGCAGCGTCCGAATTGTGGCAAGGAGGAGAATCGGAAATAGGGCTAATGCAAAATCGCAGAAAGCGAACCAAGCTATTATGGACGGTATCAGTTTTGCGTTTCTATATTTCAGCCGCCGAAGGCAAGGGCAGTCCATGGGTATAGTGGTGAAGCTGAAGATCACGCATATCTACTTACTTCGTTGGTCATATCCGAAGACCTGAATTCGTTTCCGGCCTGGGCATGAGCCGGGGTTATTGTCATCCCAAAGCTTTTGAACTGAGTCATATTGAGTAATGAGCAGGGCAGCCGTAATGCAGTTCACGATATGATTGCTTGCCGCTAGGGACCAGAGGAGCACCGTGCAGAAGATCGTATGGTAACCTTGGATATGCTGGAGGAAGGCTGCAATGGCGAGTTTTCCTAGGCCGATGGCATTAAGGGCTAGGAACTGATTGAGCCACCCGAATAAAAGGGCACGACTTTCTTGGGCGTCGTTCAGAGCTATCCCTCGAACACCGGGTCCCTTTGATGCGGCGATCGTGAGCATTACCATGCTGGCGACGCCGAAGATCTAAGCCCGACGGCGCAACTGTTGGCTACTTGACGAGTCCATTGGTAGGTACGTGGAATTGACACCATGCGAAGGTATGAATTGCCAGTGGTAGGTCGCGTGCGACATATTTCACGATTCGCAGTGATGTATAGCATCTAGCTGCGAGTAAGAGTATGGAAATGACGAATTCGAAGGTGACTATGAAGTACGGCTTGTAGAAGCCTGTATGCGATTGGTTACTCATTCGACGACGTCCACAATGGATTCACCGTCGCGAGCAAGCATAAATCGGTCAGGCGGGCAGATGGGCAGGTGGGTGCATCGAGGATGAACAGGTATGCGAAGATCCAGGGTCTAGCAGTAGATCTTCTATCCCGATGATAGTATCGAAATGAACATTTCCGATCCACCATCAACATAAAGGCATTCTATGCACGTACTATGCATAGGCCGGGCCAATTGAAAGTAGCACAATGAAGTTGGTTTTTGATGATAGAAGTGAAGAATCGAAATCCGGATGCAGTCATGTGACGACAGGCAATGCTGACCCTCGAGGCTTTGCCAGGTTCGCCAGGGCCCGAGTTAAAATAAACAACTTGGTTAGTTGGCTCCGAGTCCAAGACGTGCTGCTATAGATCGGATCATCTGCTGGTAATTGGTCCTCAGCTAAAAGTATCCAGATGGGACAAGCGATCACTGTCAACTAAGATCCACTTGAGTAGCTCATACTTCAATCTCCGTGTAAAAGGAATGACTGCCGCTTAAACGGATCCAAAAGGAGCTCTACTTGCTTGGTCAAAAGAGTCATCCGGTGATGTCTTCTAATCATATCATGCCTCGAGTTAGACTTGGCACCAACCCCATATCGAAGAGTCTCCGGCCCTCCACTCGACACATAGCGTCCAGTTTCCCTTTTCACCATTCCAGGCGGGATTTTCTGGTATTCTCGAGACCCATTTCATAGAGCCATCCCATTGCGTGCAAGCACGGGTTCGAAAGAAGGTTTCTATCGCTACGTAGGCATGTTCTGATGACGCATAGGTGACAGCTTGGCCAATGGTGACTCCAAGTTTGTAGCTCCGTCCATCAGGGGGTGCACCTTCAGTCCAAGTCCTAAATCGGCGCTTCATGTTATTCTGAACCGCGGTTTCACGGAGAAGGGGCGAGGTCCACGCTTCTCGGTGTGCCAACTCAGTGCGCTGGAGCTGCGGTTTCTGGGTGTCGATTTGTCGGCGACACGACCGCAGTCCCAGAACTTGGAACGAGTCTTTTGGTCCCAGGAACTTGAATGGCCAATTCCACACCGCTACGTACTGGGGTGCACGATATCCTCGGGCCGTACCGCCCAAAAAGCGCGAGGACTTGTAGGTCATAATTGTTGTCGTTTACGAGACGCTGACGCAAGTCCCGAAAAGAATTGTGCGCCTGGCATCCACGCATCTGCCGGCAGATCTCAAGATATCCAGTGTGGCATGGGGATAAAATAATGAATGAATCCTTTTGGGCTCGAATTCAGGGGTCCTTCGAGACTACGAAGTATGAACACCTCGAGCCGATCGGCATCGCCCCGTGAACGGAAGGATCAAGAAAGCGGCCCAGAGACTCGAGTTGACCCAGGCTCACTCCCGCAACCGAATTTGTATTTTGAGAGTCGAGATCCGAGGTTGAACGTTACCGGACGGACAGCGGGCGCCAGCGGGCGCCAGCAGAAAAGCAAATAACGGTTTCACATGGGCGCGTACGTATTTTTCGTCATCTTTCGCAAGCCACCAGGAAAGCGTGTGCAATCTTGGACGTGGTTCGGCGACCAAGAACCGAAATCACGAAGAATAAACAGCCTCAGGCCCCCAGCCCCATCAACGTGGAGAAATTCGAAACATAACTCCGGACCTGGAGCGGCCCAAAGCGACTGATATTATTAATGATTGATGAAGCTAAGGTGTGATGGCTGCCTCGTGGGTACAAAGCTCGACTAGCGTTCGCGAGGATACGAGAGTACCAATTCCAGAGCGTCATCCAGTCACACTGCTCTCTCAGAGTCTCAGCCTCTTCCTGAAAGCCAACTCAGGCACTGGTTCCGATACGATCCGCTAATCCGACCCACCGCTGAGTCCTGACGCCTCGATGAAGGAGACTAGTACTGCATCTGCCGTACGTAGTCCCGTTGACCCTGCCCTGCTAGAATGCCACCGCCCCAAACGGTAAGGCCCTCTATGATCTGGCATTCTGGATCTGGCTGGCATCAAGGGGCCCCACGCAAGGCTGAAGGTTAGTGGACTGTGGGTTGGACCAGCGTTGGAGAATCGTGCCGCTAGTTGTCAGGCAGTGCCGTAACGATGATGGAACGCGGATGACCGAGCCCCGAAACGTGGGCTTGAGAGCGAATGTATCATGAGCCATTGAGCTCGGAGGAGAAGACTTGGCTGTACAGCTCATTCTTCACGAGCCATTGCAAACACTGAGAATTCAGGCGCGCAATAGTAATACCAGAGATACAAAGGTTTCAAATATGATCAGGGCCCCATCAAGGCTTTCCACATCGAGAAATTGCAAAAGCCAACTCGCTTCCCTAGGATCCAGACTGCCAGAGAGAATGCCCTTGTCAAACAACTGGATACCCTGCTTGACCAACCCTCTACATGGTCTCTAGCTTCTTCCGTTCATCATAATGACATTGTTTCATCATGTCACATTTTCTCGAGTGAAAATGTGGTGCTCCTACATCTACATTGTGGGCAAGATAAAGCCTTTCGCTTGATACCGATCATGATTATTATTGCCAAAACAGGTAAACCCAACAGCCCTCGCGCTTCGCTGTCGGCGAGGTCGTTCCAGCTTGAGGAAATAAGCCCTAGCCGGGTGCGGTCGAAGGCTTGCTTTGCCAAATCTGATGGGATAACCGCCGCACCGGTAGTATATCGGGTTCGCGAGGTATCCCAAGTTCCTCACTCCAAACTACGCCCTTACTGGCGGACAAGGTCCGTAAGGAAAATGATATCATGTGTCACAAAAATCGAAGGGATGGTAATAATATCGCAGGTCTGGTGTGAAGAGAGCAATCTCAAGTTGGAGTGTCAATGCTGGAAGTTCGGTATCACAAAACATTACAGATCCCCACAACACGGAACGGCTCAGTTCTCTGGTTCGGAGACCTTCCGACAACGCTTTTGAGAGAAGGCAACGAACTGAATCCAACTGAGAAGGATGTTGCTCCATTCTGCCCTTGGTTATCCACCCAGGGCTTCAAAAGTCAAGCAGGTCCAGCAGGATCGATTAAAGTGCTATAGCACGTGGAACCCAAGCAGATCACCAAATCCTGGTCCGCGTGGCCATGTGCAGAGCGAATCAGGACTAATAAATTCAGGAGTGCCAGACCGTCATGTTAAGCGAGCGAGATTAGTACCGGCCTGCCAGGAAATGGTGGTTGGTCATTTGAAATTTGAGGCGCTCGCAAAGTCACTTCGTTATCATTATTATTATTATATTATTATTGGCCATTGGCAAGCGTGGCTTGAGACGATGTCGTATTTTCCACCTAGTAATAATAGGATCAATCAGAATGAACGAAAAGCGAGACCCTAATCACGGACAGGACTCAGAGGTCCCTTCGAAAACGTTTCGCTGAGAAACGGCCCCAATCTTGAGTTCAATGACTTATGACGTTGGGGCGAGGGCGGATGGCCTGTTGTGGAGATGGAAACGAGGCCATCAGGAAGAACACGCTAATCGGGACGAGACAAAAGGGCCGATAAGCTCGACTAGTGGGACACGTAACGAGCCAGGACTCAGGAATCAGAATTCTCACAACTCCAGGAATGGTATTCCGGGAGTCTTCCAGCCACCTGTCAGCTCAAGGTAACCAGTTGGTATTTGGGGTAATAATAAAGCTTGCGAAGAGCAGCCAATTTAATTTACTTTCGTTGACGCAGTCTCGTTAATTGGTTGTCTCGTCATCAACAGACCAAGTGTATTACGTTCGAGAAGAACCGAGGAGCTTCCTGACTAGATGGCCGTTGAAGAAGATTGGATATTCGCATGGTTTTCTTGCCGTTGGTTCTTGATCCTGGTTGATCCTTACCCGAGCTGTCAAAAACACTAACCACGACTTTGGAAAGGTATCACCCCTTTGGACTCATTCCGCGCGCTGGCGAAAAGGGGGTGAGGCCTGTGGAAGAATCTGGTCTGACAGCCTCCGCCTCGGCGCTTCCATCAGAAGTCCCTGGCCAATGTTTTCGTTGTTGGCGTTGGACCTGTGCTGGCCATGTGATATCTATCGTATTCGCGAACGAGAAATATCTAAAATCTTTGCGTTAAAATTCGTTCATTCCATATAACAATTTGTGTGACGGGATGCTCCGATTTTCCACAAAAAAAAAAAGGCAGATTCTAAGCCGAGTCCATCTGTGCATTTGACTCTTGAGGTAACAATCCAGAATGCTGTTGGTTTCTCCCATCCTTTCCATCTTGCTTCGTCACGAGCGAAGCGAGGAATTGATAGCCAAAACAGCTGCCGGGTCAGCGTTAAACTAGTCAGTAGTGTGGCTGGCGAGCACCCAGTTTGGGGGCCAAACCATGGAGCGGCGGAGCCAAAAGTTCTGATGCAGCTCGAGCCTCGGGGAAATCAAAGCCAGTCTCGACTCACGACTGCCCAGCCCCAAACCCCAACACTATGACCGTCAGATTACAGCCGTTGATTAGCGGGAACAACAGCCTAACAGGGAGTCGAGGTGACAAGTGTCGACGTCTGACTCCGTACAGCTCTCCCCAGTCCCCACCAGTATCCCAGGCGCTTCCCGGCAATTGGGAAGACAGACCAACCAACCAATTTTTGATCCGAGGACTGGAATTATTATTGATTCAACTGTCCGTTGCTTATCGCCATGTGGTCCAGATCGCGCACCGCGTTTCCCGTAACACGGCGATCTTGTACAACTCCGCGAGTCGCCGTGGAATGGGCCATCATTTCATCAAACCCTTTATATCCAGAGGTGGGAGGCGCTGCCGTATTCCCCAGATAGAAATCTGTCATGGCTCGTCAACTCGCCAGGTGTGCAAAGACCAGCCGACTGGGAGCAAAAGAGACGACCCAAGCGAACCAAATAGATGGTATGGAAAGGGGAAGAACAGCTGGAACAAAAAAGCAAAAATAAATAAATAAAGGAATCGAAAGCACTGCTTACCGGCTATGAAGGAAAGGGTTAAGGCCAGCGACCGGTGGGTCTCGATACTCTCGTCTTGGGGCTGAAAAGCAAAAGAAATAACGATGAATCATGTTTGTCGCAGTCTTTCCCAGCTCAATGATATGCCGGGGACAGACTGAGTGAGACTGAGACCAATCACCAAGCAGAGGAGCTCGTTTCCCCGGGTCTTCCAAGCTCGATCAGAGTCTTGTCCCCGTTTGCTGGACGTTTTAGCGCCATTCTCACCATTGTCCCGCTGGTGGTGGAGTTCGGGTCCAAAAGGAAATCATTGACGGCGCCGTAGCCTGTACCGTCTCTGACAAGACAAGAGTATTCATGTGGTGCTCACAGGCAGGGTTGCCAATAATCGACGGTCAACCTATTTTCGGTATCCAGCTTTCTGGATCGGCTCTCGTAAAGAACGTATCGAGTGGATAGGCGCCGTTTCTTTTGGTGCCTTGGCCAGTCAGAGTGTAAGCTTCTGGGTCACGTCAGATGAAGAAGGAATGAGAGTGAAGGACAAGTAAATGAACGTACAAGGACCAGTTGATTGGAGGACATTGGCGGTGTTGGTGTTGGATGAAGTTGGGAAGAAGTTACAAGGTGAGGCTTGACCATGTGGGAAAGGAATGATTATTCTTGAACAGCGCCCAAAAGGGGGGAAATAAAAAATAAAAGCCACAGCGGTAATTTCAATGGAGAATTATAATTAAAGATGAGCAGAAAGCAGAGGATTGATTAGGGAGTAAGCTGAGCTGCCATTGTAATACTGGCACTGGCACTGGCACTGCTAACGAATTCCTGGTAAATTGCTAGTAATAACGCCCTCCAGTCTCCAGACGAACTAAGTCAGTCCGGCACCGGCTCACGCTTATTCGTTTCTTGTTCATCCTGCATCATTGAATTCTCTTATTATTTATTGTTGTTGTTCTTTCCACCGTGTGGGACTCTTAAACACTCTCGTCCGACCAGTCCGGGGATGGCTTCAACCTGCGGTGTCTAGTCTTGACTGCGGCTCATGCGTCTTCGTCCTTCTTCCTCGTAGTGCTCAAGTTACGAGGTTTGCATGATTATTATAGTAGGTTCAGGCCTCTCTCCTCCGTCCATCCATCACCGCCTCCCCTGTTATGCTTAAGTTGTTTTCTCCCCGATCTGTTTGTGCGCTGCAGCTCTGGTCTGTACGGAGTACATCGTCACTTTATCCACCCATCTCCTTCTCTCCTCCCATCTTCCCTAGGGATTTGTTTTCTATCATCTATTTCACTAGTGGTGTTTTCTGTTATCCCATCCAGCTTCACGGATTGTCTATCAGTCCTCATGCCCCTCCCGAATACGAAGAAGCTTACGAGTAGACACCCGCTGTCGTGTCTGGATGCTGACTGACCAGCTCTAACTTCCACAGTGAAATATCCTTTCAGGCGCTACTTCCCAGTACTGCTCCACTGGTCTCCTCGGCTGTTTTCAGGACGAGACAGGCCTGGTTGTTTTTCCAGTCTTCGTTTTCGGCCTTCCCAAGAGGTTGGCACAGCCTCAAGTATCTCAGGCACTGGTACATTTGAACCGAACTCGGTCTTTAGCGACTGAATCACCCCAGCTGTTCGACGTTCTCTTTATTTTAGTCTAGCCCCACGGCTTACAACCGCAGCCGAGCTCTCCGTGTTGGCTGTCGGGCAAAAGAATAGCCCCCACACAGCGAGTTAACGGTATGTCCCTGTCCAGCAGCAGCAGAGTGCGAGATACTGAGAATCACAGAATCACAAATCCCACATCAATTCAAAATTTAATAGAGGCATTCTCCACGGTACACTTAAATATGGCTCACAACTCTCCTAGTATGGTTGAATGCAGGCTCCTCCGGCAATGGTTGTGTTGCATTTCACAGACTAACTTGAGCCAGATTACGGCTGGCAACACCGATCGCCGCAGCCTCTCCACCCATCTTCCATGGCTATGGATCAACAGAGCTTCTCACAATCCCATGGCCTCACTTCACATCCAGGATACCCTGCAGGGGTTGGATACCCTCCACATCACCATTCCGCATCGCAAAACTACTACCAACCCGGATCCTATTCTTCTCAGTATCTCTATTCACAGCACCCAGGCGCATCACAAAACCGACATCACCCTAGAAGGTACATTAGGCACCTATTCATTCGCAAACCCATCGTCAGGTGACTAACAAACAGATTCGAGCAGTGCATCCATACCATACTCGTTTCCCAGTACTAGCTCAGTTCCCACCAGCTCCCCACCAATGCAAGAACACTTATTTGCCTCGTCGTAAGTTTCTATTCAGATAAGGCATCGGAAACACATCGTTAACACACGGCTTGGTAGTCCGCCCTCATATCTAGTCAACCAGTCCGATTATTATCTCGCTCAGGGTTCTTCGATATCGTAAGTACCTCCCTCTATTTTATGTCTTCCCCACTGCACACTGACATTTATACCAACGGCCAGCTCAAATACCGGATCGTTGGCCGCCAGCCCTCAACCACAACCGCTCATGTCCTCAGGGACAGTCTACTCATCACCCGATTCTGCTCCAGCATCTACAGATCCAGAGCAACAAGTTCGAGTAATTAGCTTTCGACCAAAACCGCAATGCTGGGATCACGGGTGTAATGGGCGCGAGTTCTCGACGTTCAGCAATCTTCTACGTCATCAAAGGGAGAAGTCAGGCGTTGTGGCAAAGGCAGAGTGCCCCAGCTGTGGTGCTGTCTTCACGCGTACAACTGCGAGGAATATCCATGTTGCCCAAGGAAAATGCAAAGGGATGGGGAGAGACCCGTCTAGCCGTTAGCGTTCGGAGTCGGTGAAAGAGAGATGATATCTGGAGCAAGGATTTCATCACACAGAGAATCTGACTAAGGTGTGAACTTCCTACACGACTGTCTGTCTCTATCCGAATATCTCGCTCCTAATACACCGGGTATTCTGTAGACCACCACCTACGATTTTCACAGAAGGGGGTTCTGCTTGGGACGAGTATCAAGGGTTCGTCCAGCCTTTTTATGACGGCATTCTTCATATACATTTAGGAAATGATAATAAGGCGCAGGGTTGGCTACCGGGACATCGGTGTTACTGGGAAACATGGTTGAAATAGAATTTACCAAGAGCTCTTGGGATAGGCCCTACGCAGGCTTAGTTGCATACCTAGTTTTTGACTAAATATTAATTTTGCATATCACTTGAATCCTACAGATGATGTATATAATACTCTAAACCCGACTTTAGCTACTATTAATGCTGTACATACCGAATACCTTCCAGACTGGTAATCCCTACTAGCTGATAAATGAGACAGAAACGGCCATGCCTACAGGTTCGAACTTTTTTCTTATTGAAAACGGAAAATTACAAAATAAATATACTTAAGGTTAAGCCTGTGGAATTGCGAATATGCTCGTATAGTACTTCTTGGGTGTAAGACTGGATTTTGCAGTAGGGTTTAGATCCACAGTTCCGCTAGTATATATATCTCTCATTACTTTTCACTTCTCAATGTTATTAAATCCCTTGTAGGCTACTAGTATTGGACCAACTCAAGTGTCCCCATTGTCTTGCAGCTCTCCAAGCCAAATGTTGTACTAAAGCACGCATGCATCCAGGGTCCGCGCCCTGTGCTTATGAATATGGGGTTTCAAAACAAACCGCCACGTCGAGCAGGGGACCCTTGCTCCACATGTGCACATGTGGGGATCGGATGCTTACATCACACATTAACCTCCATGTCACCTGACCGTGGCGTGTCATCCAAGGCCACCAATTGAGACATCCATCTAACCTCAACAACTTGTGACTCATTCTTCACAATGTCTTCTCTCTGTTGACCATTCTTTTTTTACTGACTGTGTGACTGGTTTGAACTGATATTGTCTTACACTTATCAACTACCTGTTCTTTGTTTACACACTCAACAACCCGCCAATACTTTCGCCTCAAGATGACTCTATTATATGAAATACACAGCATATGTGAAGGACTTAAACACTGCCGGCATACATCTAAATTACGATTCTGCATATCTGGAGACAACCGAATATTTGCTTGATTTGATTGCCGCTTCATACGTGCTTGCGAATCCATTCATAACCTCACGATCTTACTTTTTGCGTGGTTTCTTCGCCAAAGCATGGCGTCTGTCTTTACTTACGACCCGGATCCCCCGAGGGTCTCTTCGCCGTGGTCAACTTCAGGGTCTTCTACTCCGCAAGTTGCCTTACCCGGCAGCAAAAGCACGGCCACTCGAACCCGTTTCAACACCAACTTGGAAGGTGCGGGACATGATTTTCTTTCTGACTATGGGATTTCGAAGCTGGAATCTGAACCACAAGAAGGTCCTACGGAGTATAAACTGCATCTCCTCTTGCGTTCACGACGGCCCTATACTGCAATGTCCACGGGCCACTTCGTGGGTGGGTCATATCATTCCCGCGCAAGCTTGTCCACAACTAGCCCCGCACCCGCAGCATCCTCAGTCGAGGAACCGAGCCTGAGGTTACCGCAAACCCGCTCAACAGACAGCCGCCAGCAACGCCTGCAGCAATTGACAACCCAGCTGTTATGGCGTCTGCAGCAGTCGTCACCGTTTCATTCTTCTACAACGGCTAATCTTGTGCTTCCGGTTCTGCCTGAAGCAACGCCCAGATTGGGTACAACCCCAAAACCATCACGCTTGCTGCCCGGTCTTGAGGAGAGCCAAGGGGCCCTGTATGAGATTGGGGTCGCTGATGATGGGACCTTTGTAGGGCTCATCCATGACGAGTTGGAGGAGAGTCTGTCCAATCTACAGGCCATGGCCGCCAGTCTGGGCTGCAAAGTGGAAGTCCTCCGCAGAGTGATCGTCGGTAACTGCGAATGGGCGGAAGACCCAGGTGCTGAGGGAGCGAATCTGGATAAAGTACATACCGAGGATCTCTGGGTCGCGGAAGCGCTGGTGAGCCCGGACTGGGACTATTACCGCGTGGAATTGCCTAAGTCCGAATCACTTGAGAATATGTCGACATCGGATTCCACACCGAGTTCCATACCACAAGGATATGCTTCCAATACTGATCAGATCCGAGTATCTATCGCGGGCCCAAATAGTGTCGGTAAATCTTCACTTCTGGGTACGTTAACATCGTCCGTCTTGGACAATGGAAGAGGAACGAGCAGATTGGGCCTATTAAAACATAGGCATGAAATTTCGTCTGGGGTAACCAGCTCTGTCGCACACGAGCTTATCGGATACGCCGCAACTACGCCATCCACAGACGGCGTTGATGTGGTCAACTACGCTTCAGGGAATGTTGCAGCATGGGATGACATCCATGCAGCTTCGGAGGGCGGCCGTTTAGCCTTCGTCTCCGACCTTCCTGGCTCGGTGCGGTACTTGAAGTCCACTTTACGAGGACTGGTCAGCTGGGCTCCTCACTATGTGTTTCTTTGCATTGCTGCCACTTGTGAGCAAGAGATATCTCTCAGACCTGGCCCGGACCCTGCAGAACAAACGATGGATATAAATTTAGCCTTGTCATACCTGGAGCTTTGCATAAAGTTAGAAATGCCGGTCGTTGTTGTTATCACAAAGATGGACCTTGCATCTCGAGCTGCCCTGAGAACTATTCTCGCCATGGTATTATCTGCACTGAAGGTCTCGGGCAAAAAGCCAGCGATGCTTCCTGTCCAATCCAACCCCACTGAAAAAGGGGTAGACCTACAGCACATAAGGTCGTCGGATGCGGCGGAAGTGACAAAACTTATCTCCGCAACCCATGATTGGACTGCAACAGTGCCCATTGTACTTACAAGTGCTGTCGAAGGCTCGGGAATAGACAAACTCCATGCCTTGCTCCGAAATCTGCCTATTCCCTCCAGACCACCCCTTAGGACTGTTAGCGTGCCAAAATCCTTGCCGTGTCCTCAGCACCCAACGAGTGTTTTTGACGTCGACGAGGTATTTGCGATTCCTCCGTCAAAGGTCTATTCAGAACAACGTCAACAGAATCATGGTGTGGTGCTCTGTGGTCTGATCCGTTACGGCTCCGTCTCTGTTGGCGATGAGCTAGTCCTTGGGCCTCTCATATTTAACACTCCGATGGAAAACGGGAATAGTCCGGGAGCTCAGAGACTTCGACTAGACAGGCGATCAGATCATGCTTTGCAGTGCGGCTCTTACCGCAGTCGACCACCCTCTGGGGATTTCTCGAGCTCTTTCCCCCAGAGTTCATATCCGGGGAAAGGCTCGTCAGCAATTCAATCGCACTGGCAGCGTGTTCGGGTTGTCAGTGTTCGGAATCTTCGGCTCCCAGTCCAGAAATTGACCGAGGACCAAGTGGGCACAATAGGAATTGAACCCTTGTGTGCGACGCCGGATCAGCGGCCTCTGCGCCTTGGCAAAATCCGAAAAGGCGTCATCCTTGCCAGTCAGTCAATATCTTCAGTGTTTCGCCCTTTGTCGTCCCTCGCTGGTTTCGTAGCGAGTTTTCTCTCCAGCGAATTCTCCTCTTCCTTGTCTCCGCCAGTGCTCTTAGGTGGCAATGCGGTAGTGTATATCGCAAATGTTCGAACGACGGTGAAATTGACATGCATGGCCCTGGCGGGTGATGAAACGATATCGTCTCCACCGTCTCCGACAGAGCCTGAATTTTTCAGCTTTGATGCAGATTCGCTGAGCAAGCCCGAAGTAAATAAAATGGCCAACTTTTCGGACTTTACGGTAGAAGGCAATATCAATATCACGTTTTCATTTGTTACGTCGCTTGAGTGGTTGGAAGTTGGATCCAGGGTACTTCTTATGCCAGGGGCATCGGCTGCGTTAGCTTCTGCAGAGGGCTCTAGCTCGCCGTCGGGCCTAGAGGGATTCGTTGGCCATGTTCGTGAAGTACTTTACGCTGAAGAGGGTGGAAGCTGAGGTTTCTTGAGACTGTGATTTTGTTATATGTGTATTTGCAATTGATATCATGTAATGCGTTGAGAGAATAGTTTAATTCATACTATCTATACTACTACTCTGTACGGTGTATGTATACCATAAGCGGATTTTATAGAGATGATGGCACGTGCTCCCAGAGCTGAAGGTCCCCACTACGGTTAGCCCCAGAATTCGGTCGAAGCCCCGCCATGACGAGGATGGAGTTCCTGCACCAGTGCCCAGCAACCATCAAGGAGCTTCACCTCTCGCAACTTCCTTCAGATCAGTGCTTCTGCTCGTCATGGAAAAACAGCACCTGATTCAATCTGGCCTACCCGTCTCCGCTGGATGAGACTCAACGCAGAACGCCAACTCGAGATCTCGATGAAAACGTCTGTCCGCCTTGGTCCTGACATCTGTGATTGGTAGCTGTCCCTTTGTCGTTCAAAACAGTTTATTTGCCGGTCCCGCCGCGTCCTGTGGATCCAGCCTCGTTTGTTCCACCTTCCATCCGCCAGTTTCCAACCCATCCGCAGACCTCAAGGAGCGGGCTCTCCTTTCTTCCGGCCAGCTGGTCTGTCCATCGTCTTGCCCTGTCCTTTCCTATGCCCCCGCTCTCCAAACCCGACGCAGGATCATCTAGCCACTATGGCCGAGCTTAGCTGCGCCGACGCTGATGCTGGGGCCATATCTGATCTGGATCAGCTGTGTGATGAAGAGGAAGACCTTGATTCTTCCGCTAGCACCACGTCAGGGTGCGAAGAGCACCAAATAGAGATGCTTCGATCTCCCAACGAAGAGGCCGTCGAGTCGAAGCTCCATACCCAACACAAACGCTCCATACCCACAGCAGAATCACTGCTCAAAAATGGCGTTGATAGGAACGAAAAGATCACCGAAATATCTCCAACGGACTGCAACCCCGTACCTGTTGAAGAGCGTCAAAAACCGAAGAAGAGCCTGTATCTTCTGGATCTCCCCGTCGATCTTCTACAATATATCATAAAAGAGGTATGCATCTTTGGACGACCATTTCGATTTCCTATATTAATGGTAACATTTGATATTCTCCTAGGTCACGCATACGAATGATCTGACGTCCTTGGCCCTTACCTGTTCCGCACTCCACTCCCTCGCGATCCCCCAGATGTACTCTCGATTCGATATTGTTTGGCCGGACGCTTTCCCACAGTCTGATCACCCCGCGGGGGTCGATGCTCTCTCCTATGGCCTCGCAACCTTGGTTATGGGAGAGGACATATTCCGCGAAATACCCAATACGGATACGACATGTCCATGCTCCCAATGCGGGTGCAATAACCGCCAACCACATGTGCAGCAGCAGGGCCGTGGACGGGCCCGTCGTGGAAACTATTTTGCACAGTACACGCGCAAGTTCTCGGTGGGAAACGGCCCCCCGGACTGGGTCCAGGAATACTCAGTCACCAAAGAGACTGGCAAAATGCTTGGGACCCTCGTTGCTTTGGCTGTGGCTCGGATGGTAAATCTGGAAACTTTTATTTGGGACATGCCAACCGGCGTCGTGAGGGACGTATGGATTGCGCTGGCATCGCTAGCAGATCGACCAGGGCATGAGTGCCGTCTGGAGAATGTTTGGATACGATGGCACGATAATTCTGAAAATACGATCCGCGCTTTATCAGGCGTTCCCACCACGTCTTCATTAACTCTTCCCGAGACCCAAAATATCCTGGTCCCGCCCCCTGTTAGCCCGTCGCTCTTCCGGAAATATGGGCATGTAGAATATCCTTCGCTCTCGATACTGCCTCCGCTAAAAAAGCTGAGTGTCCTTGACATAGACGAGCCGTCATACCTTGAGGAAATGGCGGTGCTCATTAAACGCTCTCGGGATCGGCTGAGAGACCTTCGTGTCGGCATTTCGTCAAAGATTTATACGGCCGACTGGTTGAAACCACAAGGGGGCTCGCAAGCTGAACAACAAACCGCTTCAACAACCGTGTCCGGGTGGCCGAGGGCTGGGGGAGTGCTTGGGGCAATACTGGGCTGGCCCGGTCATCGTGTCCGCGAGCCTTCTTTGAAGCAGGAAGATCCAGCAACAGGTGAAGATGATAATGTATTTGGTGACACTGACACTGCCGTGCAAGTTGAGACACCAGCTTCGGTCAACACTCTCATTGAAGCTCTCTCTTCGCAAACGCTCGATGCAACACCGCAGCATAATCTGGTCGAAGCACAAGATATCGTTGATGCTGGGAACATCCCCCCCCTAAACTCTCAGGAAACGCATCCATTTCAGCTGTCTGAACCCAAGTCTCCAAGGGAAGCTTCAAAAAGGCCCTCAAAATCAACTTACTCTTCAATACATGGCCCCGATCGCCAGTGGCTGAAGCTGGAGGTCCTCGAACTGGAGCGTGTGCCTATCTCTTCACCAGTCTTACTAGATACACTCGATTGGACCCGGATTACCATGCTCACCATCCTTCGTTGCGAAGGTCATGAAAAGCTTTGGAGGGGCCTTCGTCGCCGGTTTCTTCCTCCTTCCGCACCATACACTAGTCTAAGAAACGGCAGAAAGGAAGGAACAGCTCATGACAAGAGTTCACCTGAATATCCTTTGAGGATCAAACACATTCATACTGATGCCGTCTCGCCTTATCTGTTACTCTTCATCAAAGATACTCTTCGCCCCGACACCCTTGAGACCGTTTTTCTTCATGGAGCTCCCCTCCATGACTCTGCTGTTCACATTGAGGGTATATACCGGAATGTGATACGAAATCATCGGTTAAGTCTGAGGAAGTTGTTAGTGGATAGCACCGAACGATCAACCGGAGGGGTGGAAATAGGGACCACCCGATGGCGAAAATGGTTGTTCACGCGGGAGGTCATTACTTTCATAACAAGCGGGCGAATGCCTAAGCTGAGGGAACTCTCCATGACCATAGACTCCAAAGACTGGGTAAGCATTACTATTAACCCACTTCAACCAGCTACCTACTGACAGCGTAACTAGCACTATCTTCTGCAGAGATTGCCTTACGTTCCTCAGCTTCGCGCGCTCCATATCCCTCACATTGTCCGCCCCGTTCACCTCGACTTGAAAGAGCTCGCCATGCAAGTTCTTGACATCGTGACCCTACGGCCCGAGATTACTCTCAGCTACGTGGGCATGCAGAGTAAATGTTATGAGATCCTCGAAGGTAAAGGCAATGAGTATGATTTGGCCGAGACAGACGACATTCACAGTGAGGGCTTTGTTCCAGGAGCTGGAAGCTGGGCTGGTTCCGATACTAATGACGAAGATTCCGATGAAGACGACGAAGGGATTACGGTGGATTCACACTCCGACTTATCCTCGGAGGATCGTAGATCGCTAGAGGAAGATGATGCTTCAGACTACGACTGTGGTCAACGCCGCGTGTCTTTCCGCTTGCGGGAGATTCTTTTCTACGATGACAAGATTGCTATTTTCAAAGCTCGGCATGGCGTTCTGTAATTTCGGTTCTCTTTCCGAGCGAGAGGTGGCGGGCGTTGGTGATATTTGACTTACCTTCTTGTTGGCTGCAAGATACCACGGAGCGATTTCTCAATAGCATTGACTTGAATAGTTATGTATTCACAAGTACATTACTGGATTACTTTAACCTAAATGGCCAAATCCATGACTCGTTCGTGGTATGAGTAGGCAAGCTGTATAGTAGGCGGAGCACGTGACTTAGCGGTCAGTCAGCTTCTGATGAGCGGCGATCAAGATAAAATGAACGACAAGAAACCAACCCAAAGCCAATCAGCCAGCGAACACCGTTGACGGCCAGATCTCGACTCTTTCTGCACCGATTTTCTTCAGCAAATTCCTCAAACCCCTCGTTACCGCGCGCGAAGTCGCAAATCGTCACCACCATGAAGCTTGTCCGGTATGTAAAATCCCATCGCGAGCCTCGACGTGAAGCTCTCTCCATTGCCACAGATGATTAGCACTGACACGTCAAAACTAGATTTTTAATGAAATGCGCCAATGAAACGGTGACTGTTGAGTTGAAGAATGGTTTGTCCCGCGCCGTCTCCTGCTCACACACTCTATATATTCTCATTTCCACTTCCACTTCAGTTACGCACAACCACTAACAACACCTCTCTCCAGGCACAATCCTCCACGGAACCATCACCTCCGTCAGCCCCCAAATGAACACCTCCCTCCGAACCGTCAAGATGACACCCAAGGGCCGTGACCCGATCTCCCTGGACACGATCAATATCCGAGGCTCCACGATCCGCTACTTCATCCTTCCTGATAGCTTGCCGCTGGACACCCTTCTCATCGACGATACGCCCAAGCCGAAGAACAAGGCGCGTAAGGAGGCCGATCGTGGTGGTAGGGGTGGTGGACCTCGGGGTGGACCAAGGGGTCGTGGACGGGGCCGTGGCCGGGGCCGGGGCCGGGGTTTCTAAGCTCGCTGGCAAAATGCTGTGCTAGGGTATGGGTGTATTTCGTATTTGGGATCTCTGGATGCGGAGTTTATTTTACTTTTCGACCTTTGTTTTGCGTGGTTGAATGTTGCCTTTTTTTTTCTTTCTTCTTCCGTGTCCTTGGCGCTCGGATTGCCTGGATCTGGGTCGCGGATTTTCGGCCGGTCGTGGCTGGAAGGGAAGAGAAAAGCAGCCGAGGTTGTCTACTGGGTCTGATTGAGAGCTGGGAACTGAAGGCCGCAGAAAAAGAAGTTGTTCGTACTGCGATGGTGGACATTGATTTGCACCAAGACGAAGATGCGATGCAAAGAGGACAGCAGGGCCGATACGTCGGACTTTTGCAACTGAGAGAGGCGCCAATGACCCATTTTCAGCAGAACGAGGCAGAATAAGCGTTTGACTCTGAAAGGCAGCATCGCAAACATCGATTCTCCCTCCATCTCCGTAATAGGGTCGAATATCACAAATAATTAAGAGAGAAATCTATCAACCCGTCCATCTATCATTTATCATAACGTCGTCGTCATCATACTCTATACATAGTCTACTAATTTTCAATCCCTGATCTATGTCTCCCTCCAAATCCTTACAATAACCAGCTTCTCCCACCCAGCTTGCATCCCACTATTCCCGACTGATTCGGCCCTCCAACCCGTTCCCCAGCCCCTAATCCTTCCCTTCACCTCTTCTGGCCGATTCTGCGCACAGAGCAACACATATGCGACCCCACGATCTAGATCTAATACCTCAGGGATAGAGGCCAGCAACCGCTCCGTCGTCTCCATCCCATCCCGACCCCCCGCATAGGCTAGGGAGAGGTAGTACGAGTCCTGCTCAAACTTTTCGCTCTGGGATAACTCTTTCGTAACAGGATCGGCGGTAGATGGTAGAGGAGGCAAATTCTCCGTCGGTACGTAGGGTGGGTTGAACAGTAAGATATCCACGCTCCCGGGGCGAATAGCTGTGCATAGGTCCCCAGTTACAGCAGACAAGGCGACGGACTTTGTTTGCGTTGCTTGGTTCTGCTCACCCCCATCGTCATTTTTTAGTTGCGATTGCGATTGCGATTGCGATTGCCGCTCATCTACGGCCCTTGTAATGGTTTTCTGCGTCGCGATGCAGGCGGTGCGGTTTACGTCTGTTGCGAGCGCGAGGACATCGCGGCGGCCGAGGATAAGAGGGGAGTTTGCGGTTAGAAAGGCGAGGACGACACCAGAGCCGGAGCCAACTTCGAGGAGGAGGGGCGAGGGAGAAGGAGATGGGGAGGAGCTGAAGCGGGATTTCAGCCAGGTGGATTCGGAGGGGGAGGAGAGGGTGTCGAGGAGGAGGTAGGAGTCTTCGGAGGGTTCGTAGACTGTGTCAAAAGAGACGTGGGATGTGTCCGGGGTGGGGAGCATTCTTCTTTTGTTCTCTAGACTTAGAGAGTAAGCTGAATGGATTGGCTTAATCTGGATTCTTTGAGGTGAAGCAGGAATATTTTGTATGCGGAGACATTTTTCTCCGCTGAAGCTTTGAACTCAACCGCGGCTCCGTCCCTCATCTCCAACTCCGACCATATCCCATCCCAACTCTCACTCGCTATTTCATCTAACAGCTCAACCCAGTCAGTCAGCCTCCAGCTGACAGGACGGGACAAAGATGCGCATCTTCAGCCGCTTCCTCTACGCAACCCCCTCCAACATCGGCTCCGCCTCTAGCATCAATGAAGCCCTCACCCTCCTCCCGCCCATCCCGCTCTACCGCCGACTCCTCCGCGTGCACCGCAAGAAACTCGGCCCGGAAATGCGCCTTCTAGGAGACTCATATGTGAAGAGCGAGTTCCGGGCTCATCGGAGTACGGATAATCCGTTGCATATTGTATACCTCCCCTTGCGCCCTTTTTCTTTGTGCTCTAGGTCACTACGGTTTGTTGTGGGGAAGCGACAAGTCTGGCTTGGAGACAAGGCTAATTATGGTTTGCCGTACAGATCGGGTTTCTTACAGAGTGGCAATTATATGCGCAGAAGTTAGAAGGCGATGCGTGGATTGGTGAGAAGTTGGATAAGGGGAAGGTGGATAAGATGAGCGGTGCGTCCTTCAATCCTCTTTCTACTTTCTATCTGAAGGGAATATTGGTGGCTAATGGGATTTGTACGCTATTAGATGAGCAACTCGCGCAATTGTACGAGTTGATGCAGTCGATCCGGAATAAGGATGGAGAGGGGGAGGAGTAGACTTCTGTTAACAGTGTAGAGATGCCCTTGTTGAATAGTAGCCGGTGCTATACACTCCAGGGGTTTGGCGTTAAAAATGGTTGCTTAGACTGTACAATAAATTTCTGTATATACTTGATCGACTCTATATATCCGGGGATTATCCGATGTTTGAACAATTCCTTGAACCGAACCACTCATAAAAGATCGGCGAAACACATTCTAGTTGATAAGAGAATCCCCGAACGGAGACCGGGTGGAGCTTTTGGTTGGAGATCCCAGAACCAGATATAAATCCCACGCCCTGCGCTTGACATTTCCCAGTCATACATATAAGTACCTCTATACTTCCCTCTGGGTCCGCTCCCCATTTACCCTTTACAACCCAATCCTTTGCAAAATGCCCTCCATCCTCGAAGACCCCTCAACAACCGTCCCCCCACCCCCCTCCCTCCTCCTCTCCCTCCAAACCCCGTCTATAAAACCCATCAAAACGACCCTGAAATCCGGTACCCCCGTAACCCTCCACCCCATCACAACGGGGCCCTCGTCTCTCCCCCAATCCCTTCTACAGTTCCTCCACCGCGAATTCAACACGGAGATTGAGCGCGGATGCACGTATCCCATGGAAGAAGTCATGCCAGTCGAGCGGTTCACAGAGTACTGGTTTGGGATGTTTGGGGTTGTTGCGATTCTTGACTCCCAGGAGGGCAAGGAGGTAATGAGTGAAGATCGAGATTGGGAAAGGGAGTGTCTGGGAACGTTTTATATTAAGCCTAATTATCCGGGTATGTTCATGTTCTCTAGTAGATCTGGAACTAGGTCGTTCAGGTTGCTAACTGACTCGTTCCCTTACCCTTGATTCAGGCCGTTGCTCGCACGTCTGTAACGCGGGTTTCCTAACAACAGGAGCCGCGAGAAACCAGGGTGTGGGTATGGTGATGGGCAGGGCGTATTTGCATTTTGCGCCGTTGTTGGTGCGTCCCCCTTTTACCTCGCCTTTGGTGACGAGAAGGTATGTGACTGACTAGCTGTCTGCAGGGATACAAGTACTCAGTATTCAATCTCGTGTTCGAGAACAATGTCGCTTCGGTGAAGATCTGGGAGAAACTTGGGTTTAGCGTTATTGGGCGTGTGCCGGGGGCTGCGAGGTTAGCGAATAGTGAGGAGTTGGTTGATGCGTTGATCATTGGGAAAGATTTAATAGAAGACAAGGTAGAGAAGGCTTAGGGTAGATAAAAGCGATTAAAATAGAAGGTACTCCGTACACCTGATATAATTGTATACATTGCGCTAAATCAACAGGTAGGTATCTCTGCGAAAGGGGAATCATCGAAGCAATCTGACAACTCGAAATGTGACCATGAGATAATACAAGAGATGAAGGTGAACAGAACATTGACAGAACGATAAATGAGAATACAGCGGATGACGCTGAGATTCGTTCGAAACATCAGCCCCGCCATGGAGGTCGATCCGCAAGCTTGCTTCTTGTCGCCGGGGCATTATCTTTACGGTTCCTCGGCAAAGGAAGTAGGCTGATGCGGCGGCTTCCTGAATGTCCGAGTGCTGTCCCGGGGCGGGCGGTTTTCGTGGGGCTGTCGTGACCGTGGTTTTGGTCTTGCGAGACGCTGCGGCTAAAGGACAATCCTGCAAAGCTCTGTCGGCTTCGGGGTGTGTTGGACATGCTCTCCGCTCCAGGCGGGCGTCGGAGTTTGCTATAAGGGGGAGGATCTAAAATAGAGCGACTGGGCGAGGGAGACGCCATGCGTCCAGGGCTGCGCGAGGTCAAACGACTAGACACACGACTTGCAGCCCTGTCCGTGGATGGTGCGGGTGATGTAGAGAAGTCTTGGGGCGGAATTGTCGACGACGGGCGCGACACACGAGGAGGCGCCGATGATTTGCGCAATGACGGCGACCATGACTTGTGCCCGACGTCCAGGTCAGCAGTGTTCGTGCTGCCATTCCACCGGGGCCGGTTGAGCAACGCGGGCGAGAGTGGCTGCGGAATGTTCCGTGCGGCTGGCGTAGGTGACGGAGCCGTCAGGGTGGTTCTAGGGATACTGGATTGCCTCCCCTTCAGGTTAGAGGACAGCTGCGGCAGTCCTGAGACTCGGCGGCCAGTCGACGATCGAGCAGTAGAGCCGACAGAACTACCACGCCGACTGGACGACCCAAACGGTGCTGTCGACTTGTTTGCAGGGGTCATGATGACCGAGGATGCTGGTGAGCTGCCTGGGGTGTCAATGAGGCTTCCCGTAGCTGGACTATCCATGGTAAGGACACTGGAGATGGAATCACGCATATGTTGTGTTCTCAAGTCTTGAATGTCCTCTAGTGATGAGTCCATCACCTTGATGCTGGCTCTCAGGGCGTCGACCTTGGATTCCATGTTTGCCAGAAGCCGCAGAATTTCTCCATTCACAGTTAGTCGGTCACTAACCCCCTTCTGAGTGATTGTAACCACTCGCTCGATAGCAGGAACATAGTGCTGTTTCTTGGCCTCGTAGCTCTCAATCCGGCTCGTCATCCCCGGAGGATTGTGCAAATGCATACCGGTCTCGAGACCCTCCTGCAGCTTCGAGATACTTCGCTCAACAGACTCAAACATTTTCTGCGCCTGAGAGCCAGCGTTCCGAAAGACAAGGATCCACCGGTCTTCGTCTAGTTCCTTTCTTAGTGAATCGGCATCCGTTTGTAGGTTTTTGTAGCTGTTTTCAAGCTCATCGCGTCGTCCTGCCAGTTCTTTGCAAGCAGACGGAAAGAGATGCTCCGCACGCGACTGGAACATGGCAAGTCTCATTGGCAAGAAATCCAGCGACGCACGCAACGGTTGGAGGCGGGCAAAAAGTTCAACAAGGTTGGAATGATTCGTATCATCCTGTGGAGTTTGGATAATCGGCTTGTCCAAAGCAGGCGGTGCAGGATATAGGGATCCGATACTGGACCGCTTGTTCAAAGGCATCCGTCCACTGGACGGCGTCTCTTCCACAATGGTCTCCAGCTCACTGATATCCAACCCGTTAGACTCCTGGCTCGCCAGGTTGAAGTGTCGCTTCGCCTCCATCTCGAAGACCAGGCCTTCCAGCTCCTCAACTTCCTCGCCCACGTCGCCTAGAACACTGTTCCATAATTCCTCCCACTCCATCGCTAATTCTACTTGTTCCTTGACGGCCCGAAGCCGCGACTTGATTTGGGCCCAACTCTGCAAGATAATGTCCATCTGGCTGACGATCGTCTCTAAGGCCTCGGTACTGACATTCCCGATGTCGCCGCGCAATTGTACCTCTTCGATAGCTTTCACGTAGACATTCACTAGACGCTCAAACTTGGTGATGGCCTTGTCTACGCCATCGAGGCCTTCCCGCCCACCAGCCGCGGCCCACTCCACATCATCCTCCGCATCCAATCCGCTGAGCACATTAGAAGCCTTCCTGATCCATATCTGAATTTGTTCTGCGGCACCGGTCAAAGCTTTAACTGCAGCTGGGGCGTTCGATATCGAGGCGATGCTAGCTTCGAGCGACGAGGGTTGCGGAAGGGTGATTGAGGTGAGCTGAGAAATTTGATTGCTAAAGGAGGATCTGGAGAACGAGTATATTGAATCTGTGCGTTGTAGACCCCGGGGATTAAAATCGGACTGGGTGTTCAACGGCGCGCTCGATGGAGGAGGGGAGTCTTTTGGGGGTGGAGGAGGTGCGCCGGTTGCTTCGAGCTGGCTAGTTTTCTGGATATACTTTTCGAAATCTGTCTGGGGCTCGGTCTGATCTTCTACGTTAGAACCGCTTATTTCGGGACCCAGCGGTGCTGGGGCTGACTCAACAACAGACATGGTTGTTGGCGTATCTTCCACCTCTTCTTCCGTTGTTTCTAGATGGTCGGGGTTGCGGACCTCCTGATTCGACCCAGGGGTTGGGTCTGCGACCGGGTGCGGTTCAGGCAAGTCTAAGTTTGATTGTTGTTGTTGCTTCTGGGTTTTGTTGACAAACGTTATCCCATTCCACACGCGACCTTTCCTCTCGACTTTGATCGAGAGATTCTGGTGTTGGCTATCCAACACCTTAATGTGCTCCTCAGGAATTCGACCAACTGCTCCGGCGTTGCGAGAACCGGCGGCGGTTTTGGCGCTGCCGTCCAGTAGCTTCACGCGTGCAGCCAAGCCAGGCGACAGGCGACGGAGAATGTTCGGGCGGATAAGAAGAGACTTATCGGACAGGTTATCGTCGAAATCGTCTTCGTGTACGCTGCTGCTGCCGATGCTTCGGAGGCTTCGTAGCGAGGATTTCGACTTGATCCGGCGTGGTGTTGCCGACTCATCCGGGGTAGAGACAGACAGAGAGGGAGTTGTTGGTGGAGGAGAAGCCTGCGGCGGAGACGTGGACGTGTCTGGAGCGAGATCCGGAGGGTGAGTGCTAGCGGCAGAGAATATGGCACGCATGGGTACGTCCACACGCCCGCTCTAGCCCGGAGGATCTTGGGGGCTAGAGAGCTGGAGGCAGGAAGCGATGAGAAACAGAGATGATAAAGGTGTGTTGGGTGAAGAATGTTTCGTTGCCTGAACTATGTCGGCCCCTATAAGAATGCTGCTTTGGGTGAGTGGGAGGGAGGCAGTGAGTAGGAGTGGGGTGAGGAGAGGATGAGCTGTTCTTTTTCTGGCCTGAGACGGTCGGGCTACATGGTACGGAGTAAGATGAGAGAGGAGCGTTGCAGGGGAGAAGAATTGAAGACAGGGAAGAAACGGAGGCAGCAGAGCCGTTATGATCCTTTAATTGCAATTTCCCTTACAGTGCTTCACTTCCTGCTGATCGCCACCACCAAATACTATGCCTGGATTCCAATAGTGAATTTTGCAAGGGCCCAGTTAAGGGGAGGTGGCCTGAGCTCCTTTCTCTATCGCCCTTCTTGCGGTCTTGCCTTCATAGTTCATCTTGAATATCCATTATTTTCTTCTTTATTTCTATCAAGGGGGTTTTGTGTAGCCAGGGAGCATTCCTCGGTAGTCCTGATCCGAGCATACTTCTCCCATGGAACCACCCTTTTCTCCCTGAGGCTTGAGCTGCCTGTGCTCATGAATATCGAATTTGCTTTAAGAGGAGAAAAGGATACCTAAATTATTGAACATTATGAATGTACATCTCTAAGTTAGCCAATCATTGAGAGGCAGAATGCGCCAGAATATAAGGGTGCATAAAGACAAACACCGGACTCTCGCCGCAAAAGTGTCATCGACAAGTAGGGGGTATCAAATATAGGCAGTGTGGACTGCAAACAAACGTCATCCTAAAGCAAAATATTACGTGGTCCCAATGATCACGTCCTGGAATCCCTTCTTCCATCCATCCAAAATATGCACGCTCTGAAAAGGTGTGTCGGAGGAAACTTAATGACAGGCGACAAAGAGCTGTCATATAGTACTGATAAGCAGTCCATCAATACTAGCTGCAGTCGCCCGTCTTCTCAACACCCGCAGGTCTCGCGAGAGTTCTTGCCGGACCGACTTGCACCAAGCTGCGATGGCTTTGTCGAACTGCTGCCACGCCTCGTCGCTGCTGCCGTGGACAACACCCATCACATCCATGTCCAGCTTCGTCTCCCACCGGAGTTCAGCTGCCTTCATCCAATATCGAAGGTTGTCTGCACGTCGATATGGTTTGGCAACATCTCTATGGAAGGTCTTGATCTCACCAAACGGTCGCTTCGATTTTTTGACAGCTATGTTGTGGATTCGAATTAGGTCGCGGCCATCCCGGAGTTGCTCAAGCATCGCCGACGGCAGTGAGCCATTCTCGGGCTCCGTCCACGCTGGTAACAGTGAGTCCGGGCCTGTCAGGCTAGCCAGGAATGCCTCCTCCCGCTGCCGCTCCCGACCTGTCCAGTCGCCCTCAATCCAGACCCATCCTGCCCGCTCCCTAACTTCCGCCTCTTCAAGCTGCGCCTCTTGCGAGAGCATGTCCCGCACATCAGACATCCAGCATAGAACGGCCTTCTGTTCGTCTTCCAGGAGGCCACCCGCAAAGGTGCGTGCTGCCCATCGCTTCAAGACTTCCAATACATTGAACAAATCCTGTCTGATCTCGCGTTCACTTCTTATAGATGCTAGGCGTTCCGGATACTCGTGAGTCGTGTAGTATATTTTTGCCGCGCGAATTGCAAGCGTGACGACATCCAGGATACGCATGCCCTGGATCTCATCCCAGGTCTTCCGGGCTGCAGCGAGATCTGCCTGGAGTTGTAAATTTTCGTCTGAATTCGTATTGCCGTCTGGTGAGACATCAATCCGTGGGGGGAGCGTCTCTGGAGAAGGCTGATCCTGGGATACCGTATCAATCTCTTTCTGTGCTTTCCATATTGCATTCAGGAGATCTCTGCGCAGCTGAAGCAGATCCGGAGGCGGCGGAATATAGTGCGTCTTAATGCTATAGGTGCTGACAGTAGGGGGTAGCATCACCTCCTCGCCGCCCTCGGCCTCGTCCAATTCGTCTTCACCCGGATCAGTATGATCTTCCTCCGTTGGGCTAATACTAAAATCGTCCGTGAACCGAGCATTTGGAGTAAGGAGTAACCGCGGGAACTCATCCGCGCTCCTCTGCTTCTTTTTATATTCCCGCGTATTACCGCCCTTGCCGTCCAGCAAACCTGTTCGGGCAAAATAGTACTGCAGATGGGCAATACTTCCCAAACTCATCACACTCTCCCGGTTTTTGGCGGAGGCGGCAAACTCCGCCCCCTGGGGGCGGATATACCCCCGTCTCCGTGTGGAGACCGACACTGAAGATCGGGCATCGCCGGAGGTGGCGGACGACGTCGACAACGAGGAGACTGTAGAGAATGTGCGGACTGGAGATGGACAGGACGAGATCGCGGGTGTCGGAGAAATGGAGGGAGAGGGCGAGGAGGCTCGGACAGGAGGGGCTGTAGGATCAGACTCGGCCGGGTCCTCCATTACCACGTAGATCAAACACCGTGTCTTGGTTCATATGACTGCAGTAGACGTTTGGCCAATATATGTAGGTTAGGTTGGTTGGGGGTATCGCAGCACAGCAAGAGAAGAAAAGGACAGGTAATCAATGAGAGGAGAAATGACGGTTAATGTTAGTCAAAAAGGGACGACTCCTCGGTAGAAGAATAACGAAATTGGCGATCATAACCGATCTGCAGGTGAGAACAGACTGAGACGTTCGATAGGGGGTTCTTGGGCTTCTTTTTCTGCACTAAAAGGGGAAGCGGGTCAACTATTCGATTGCAGCGCCTTTGCCGTTTAACGTTGCCAACGTTACCATTATGATCATCGCATCGGCCCAAATGTCAAACAATTGTATCTACCCCATAGATGAAGAGCGCGTTGAAAGAAAGATCCAGCTGTCGACATTTTAACTGTTATTTGCTTCTTCGACTTGTTTTTGCGCATTTGATGCAACCCCTGACGGAGGAGATGCCAGGCAATTTGTGGGATGATGGATCCCCGTCCCACCACGAAAGGCATATGAACACCGCATTGTTTGCAGGCTCCGCCAACCCTGCCAACATAGTTAATAATTGACATGCATTAGTAAAAACGCCGGATGGTCAAATTGCCAACGGGGACATGTGAGAAATTGACTGTTGACAAACTCAGTAACAGCCAGAGCCCAAGGGCCGCGAAGCCTCATCTTGTTCGTCCCCATTTGGTCTAGTGCGCTTGACTCCAACTCCAAAAGGCAACACCAGAAACGACCTGACATGATGGATTATTGCTTCAAAAAGAAGTCTATCTCTTTCATATTCAAAAGAGAGGAGATATACGCTATTCTACCTAGTCTCTAGTCCCATCCAAGTTGCGCCGTCTTTACCGACTAATACAAATTCACCCATCCGTTCTAACAGATGATAATCATGATACTCCAACAGAAAAATCCTGACGTCGAGAACTTTTAAACAACCTCGTCTCTCTCCCACCCGGTAGTCTTCAAATTTGCAATGCCTTTTCCAGGATGTGGCTTCGTGGAGTCCTTCCATTTCACTGCGAAAGGGTTGGGATCGGCCGCTTGCTTCAGATTTCCAAGCGTATGATTGACCTCGCGATGTTTAGCCTCATCCGCTCGGATATATAACAACAGGTCCTTCATGGTTCTATTGCTTTCAGGCATCTTCCAGTACTTTACGGCAAGTTCGGGGGCCTCCAGCTTCTCCCAATTTGGTAGCCTACCGCTTTCGATATCTTGGATGGCTCGAGTGTAGGTGAGCACGGCTTCTTCCTCAAGATATCCCACGAAACGGTGACAAGTTCGTGGTGAAACGAGATAGGAAAAGAATAAGCCATTGAAGAACACTCCCTGCGCCCCAAGAACCATCAAACGCATGAACCACCCTGGTTCAGCAATTTTGAGAAAAGTGAGCAGATGCATCCGCTCGTTGTATGCCTCTTCCAGCAAGGTTTCAATCCTGGCCACCATGTTAGTCGTTACGAACTTGAAGCGCGAGGGAAGTTTGACGTACCATCCATTATCCCGCTTCATACGTCTAAGGCTCCTGAGATGCCTTAACATACCCCCAACCATTCCTGGTACACCAGCCACACTTTCCAGGAAGACAAATCTCATCAACCACTTATGCTCTGTCATTCGAAATTGAACATCGTGTTCTCTGCCTGGTTGGGGGTGTTTGTAGCCTGTGACAAAGTCCATACCCAATCGCAGCACACGGACACTGCCCAGTGCTACCCAGTCGGACCAGGTCTTCGCTTCCCGGTGGCCTACGGTGACCTTCTTCATTTCTTCTTCGGTATAGCTGATTCGCAGTTAGCCTTTTTTTCTATTAATCGCCGTGACGAAAGGACGTACATAGGATGAGCCCATGCCGGTCCCACCTCTTTGATTTTGGGTGCATCAGGAGGAGGAAAGTAATCTTTGATCTGTGACTGTGGCGTGGAGGACATAAACCGTTTCGCAGTCGGCTGACGAGAGCATTTATTGGAGAAGATCGGACTGCTGCATCGAAGCCTAGCGGTGGCCGTATTTCTTGTGTAAGTTCGCACGATGAATTGTAGATGGTGTTTTGGTAGAGCGGCCACCCTCATGGGTGCCGTTGTTGATAACGAATTCATGATGCTGGATATTAAGATTAGTATCTAATTCAAATATTGAATTTGATGTGTTCTTGTTTAGTACTATAAGAATGGAACCCTTGACAAGAACCTGGTATTTATATCTACTACTACTAAGGACTACCAAATGCTATCGCCGATAAAAATCTCAATGGGAAACAGGGGTTCAGGCAAAAGTCGGAACCAAAGCATACGCAAACAGAGTTCACCGGGGCCAATAGACACAAAGTTTCATTCACCGAAGAAAGAATCCAGATGTGACTCCCATATTACAGTGTTCGAGAACCCCAACTGGAACCATCATCGATTCGTTCCTCAGGGACCCTGTATCTAAGCCTTACCACCTGTTACCAGGTTGTACTCTACGTCCAGCCCTAGATCAACAGCGGAATATCATTTTATTTCAATGGTATGTAAATACAAAAAGAAGAATTAAAGGCATCAGAAGTGGAATCAGTTCATACTTGCTTCCCATTGATTTTATCCTGCCACGCGAGTCCTGCTCGCTCAGATGGAAGATTTGGATATGTCACTGGAATACAGAAAGAATGAATGTATTTTTGGGACGAGACGTCACGATTATGACCGTATGACCACGGAAGGAGCCGGGCGGGCTCTGCGCTGACTCACGGCGACCGAGAATAAATCGGGGTTTGAAGAGCCCGTCGACCGTTGACGTCAAATGAAATATTCTCGAACCCAAGCAAGCGTATTCTAGTTGCAAGTTCGTAATCATCGAAATTTCGGGGTTATTGGCCAGGTGACGGGGATATCTCGGAAGAAAAAGGCTGAGACTGGCTTCAATGGGGAACTTAGGTGGGGCCGAGCTTTTCTTCAGAGATAAGAACGTAGATATTATTCGACCTGACCTGTACATTCAAGCGTCAAAGAGATTCAAAAACAGACTCGGATGTCTTTCTAAGCCCAAAGTGCACATCTTCGTCTCTCGAATCAAGCGTTTTCTGCTCCAGCTTGACTACGTGCGCCAATCGAGGACCGCCATTGATATCCTTGAGGAACTTCTGTATGGTTTCCTGGGGACCTTGTGCTTCGCCTTCAACCTACACATGCAATTAGTAACCGAGGAGTGTACGAGATTATGAAAGGTCCAACAGAGTTGCCCAGCTATCAAAATGGGAAGGCGGATGCATACCCTTCCGCAGTCTGTGTTCTTTACCCAGCCTTTTAGGTCGTACTCGGAAGCACGTTTCAGGGTAAAATCACTGACGGATTGACACGGTTAGACGCGACTAGGGTGCATAAGAGACCGTGCTTACCGGAAGCCGACACCTGAGAGTTAACTCCTTAAGCATTTTCACGTAGAGAGATACAAATTAGAGTGCATTGACCTACCTTGAACGGTGCCATGGACTTTAAACGCAATCTGGGAAAAGTCAGCGATAATCCCCTAGGGATATTGACTTGGGACATTGAGGCTAAGAATGGTAGAAATACCCTCTGTGTTGTCATCTTTATTTGTTGGTATACTGGTTGGGTAAAGTGATGTTGTTGCTCGTCGCCGCAGGGCGAGAGGGTATACCTAAATAAGTCTAGCGCGCAACTTCCGCAAGAGAGCGAAAAGTGCTCCACTGTGGGGCTTTTTGCGACGTGCGCTGCGAGATTCGGACTAGGGAGTACGGAATACTACGGAGTATAAAGTTGAGGTAGCCCACCTCAACTACTCATTGAAATCCTTCGTCTTTCTGTCATCGCTGATTTTCTCAACAACTAAAAGTATTTTACATCACAGCCACCTTCTATCGTAATGGTTGGCTTATGTCGCAACTGTTCACAGCGAACATTACTGTTGACCTGATCAAGGTAATAATATAGATCCTTGTTGAATTATAGCAGCTAGATTCTGACAAAAGTCTTACAGCGGGGGATATGGTGACTCTCAAGTTCAACAAAAAATGAAAAAATATTCCCCTGGGCTAGGACTCGAACCTAGATCTTCGCTGTCGCCCGACCGTGTTACCGTTACACAACCCCGAGTGGTCCCGGAGCTGGGATTCGAACCCAGATAGTCGCCGCCGCTCTATGCTAACCATTACACCACCCTGGGTGTTAGTGGAGGTATTAGAATCAACTGGATAATTCCCTTCACTTTGGTAGAGATATGTGTGTGAAAAGCGACACCTTTGTGCTTGTCATCATATGCACGATGAAGGTGCTTGTTGCCAGTCTCCAACTTAGTTTCTGTCGTTGTCTCTTCTTTACTCGCGAGGCCGACACATAATTCCGGCCCCCTTCCTACTCGCCAAGCACAGCATCGACCTTCCAGTCTCATTCTAAAGCCCTCAAATAATGGAAGAGGCCAGGAGGTGAATATTCCCTGGGTTAAAAGAGTAATTCTGGGGGGATTTAGTCACCGAGATTGTCAGGCCGAGAAAGGTAGCTCCCAGCTTAAGTCTCTAACCTAGATCTGTCACATCCCCTCCGGCTGCGATGATATTATAGAATTTCAAATAGGTTAAGTATACAAGTCCGTCGTAGGCACCTCAAGTTTCAACACTATGGAACTTGGAACTTGGAAGTGACCGATCTATGCGGCTCTGGTGTGATAAGTACTCGGCTGCTTGGGCCGCTGCTTGGCGTCGTATGTGGACCCAGGGTCGATCAATGATGTTGTGTGACGGTGGAGCCGCCGCCGATGGCATCTCAAGTTCTCGACTTTATTGAGAGTTTGAGACTCTTTGGAGGTCGGGCTTGGGAAGGAAGTAGTGCCATATTTGGAAGGAAAGCCTGAGAAACGAGCAGTAAGGCAACTAAGTACGTCATGACACTACTACTCTCTAGGTTGACGCGGGCTGTAGAGCTACATAGCCGAGCCCTTACCGGTAACGTTGCTGCCGCCAGCTGAGGTCGGATCGCTTTTCCAGGGTCGTAGGGCTTGAGATCAGAGCAACGACGGTAAAGAGAAAAAGACTTGATAGAGAAGGAGCTTTGTTGATGAAAGTTCTCTTGATACTGAATAGAAAAGCCGTGGACTTGAGCTTTGAACTTGGACGAAAGATTTGCATCAGAGGATCTTGATTGCTTACCAATAAGCGCGCTGTAAGAATGAAACCGCACCTTTATTGTAGGTATCTAGTAGTACTTTTGCGTCTGGTATTTGGTTTGACATTCGGGTCCTAGTGTAAGTGCTGCTTATGCTGGTAGAGGTGTCTGGAAATGTTGGCGTGAGTCACTTGGAACCATACCAACTCAGCCACCAGCGTTGCTAGAATACGAAATGTAAGTTAGATCAATAAATAGGCAGAGCTGGGAATTCTTGAAGCGTACGGGTGTGTATTGTCTACTAAGGTACCTTAACAGTATGAACGTATTTAGGAACGTAGTTGGGAGCGTACTATTCCTCCTGCTCTACAGATAGAGCAAGGCCGACAACATGCACAACCTATCCACTGGTAGCAAATTAGTTTTAACCACACAAGCAATGATTTATGTATACTACAGGCCATGAACGAGCCTGTGCTTTCCTGGCCATCTCCATCAACTCCGAGGCTGGTTGTAAATGAAAGATCGTCCTCCTAGAGAAATGATGTTGTTAATTGAGCTTCACTACAATTAACCCATATTATTCCAATAGAAATAGCACTGGGTTTGTGATTTCATGGTTTGGTGTTTGGTGGTTGTAAATGTATAGAAGCTGAGTGGAGCTTGGAATCTCCGCCCCTGATTTTCTCTCGTTCTCAAATCTCTCCGCAATTTCCAGTCCCTCAGCTTTCTTCCGCTGCTGGCTGTCCAGGACCAAGACATGCTGGCGCTAAGATGATTCCTTCACTTCTCTCCTGGTTTCGGCGTCTCTACTCCCTCGATACTTTGGACACGCGATTCACCGTCCCCGCCAACACCCCCATCAAGGTCGCCGCTGAGAACACGCGATCTGGCTCTGCAAAGGATGCCCGCGCCAATGCTGTGACCAGCCGCGCCTCCCCTTCAAAATGGGGAACTCTCGAGTTTTACGTTTATTACATAGTCTTTCTTGTGGCTGTTCCGCTGATGTTCAAGACTGTGATTGAGGCTTCACAAGGTAGGTCTGCTTGGACTTGAAGCGCCAGAATCATACTGATACCATTGCTCTAGAATCGCACCCCACCTACTCAACATACTCCCATCTGCTCTCTCCAGGCTGGATACCAGGTCGGAAAGTGGTAAGTTTTGCTCGGAAGGTTACCGACGGAGGGCACATACTAAAGCACACTACTCGCTCCTTAGGACAACTCTGACGCACAATATTCGGGCTTCCGTGATAATATCCCCTACCTCCTCGTCCTTTTGGTCGCCCATCCATCCCTTCGCCGCGTATACGAATACTTCACACGTGCCTCCGGTGCAATCACCGCGAATCATGCCACCGCTGTCACGGCCGCGGGAGACGCCCGAGCTGCCCGACGCATACAGTTCGACTATTATTTCGCCTTGGTGTTTATAGCAGCTCTCCATGGTATATCTGCAGTCAAGATATTGGCTATTCTTTATTTAAACTACAAAATCGCCAAGTCTCTTCCCCGGAAGTACGTCCCAGCAGCTACCTGGAGTTTTGGCATAGGAATCTTGTTCGCCAATGAATTCTGCGGCGGTTATCCACTGACGTGGATTGTCACCTTCTGGACCTCTACGACAGATGGGGCAGCTCAGGAGCCCGCTTTGGTCCAATGGGCTCGGAGCTTGGACAGTTTTGGCGGTCTAATGCCACGATGGGAGGTCCTGTTCAAAATCACTATCCTGCGGCTGATCAGCTTCAATATGGACTACTACTGGAGTCTCGATTTTCCTGCTGCGAGCCCTATTGAAGTAAGTCTTGTTCCCGCATCCAGTACAGATCCACTCTGACGCCCATAAGAAGAAACAACTCGATCCGGCAGCGCTTTCGGAGCGTGACCGGGTCAAGATCCCCGCCGAACAGTCCGCCTTCAATGGCCATAACTATCTCGCCTACATCCTCTATTCACCTCTGTACCTAACTGGGCCCATCGTGACCTTTAACGACTACATATCTCAGCAGAAATACGCACCGCAGTCCCTAACCAAAACCCGCACAATTCTCTACGGAACTCGCTTCTTTTTAACCCTGCTCTCTATGGAGCTAATCCTCCATTTCATTTACGTGGTAGCTATCTCCAACGCGTCGCCAAACTGGACCCTTTACACCCCAGGCCAACTCAGCATGCTGGCATACTTCAACCTGCACATCATCTGGCTGAAGCTCCTCATCCCGTGGCGTTTCTTCCGTCTTTGGGCTCTCCTCGACGGCATCGACCCTCCGGAAAACATGGTCCGTTGTGTCTCAAACAACTACTCAGCCTTCGCCTTCTGGCGCAGCTGGCACCGCTCCCTCAATCGCTGGATCGTCCGCTATCTCTACGTCCCTCTAGGCGGCGGCAGTAACCGTCCAACAGTAACAAGCGGCAGCAAAAGCCCCTCCCCCATCTACCTCAAAGCACGCCAGATCTTCAATTTCCTCGTTGTATTCACCTTCATAGCTCTCTGGCATGATATCAACCTCCGACTCCTGATGTGGGGGTGGCTCATCACGCTCTTCGTCTTGCCAGAGGTCATTGGCACCTTGCTCTTCCCGCCTAGTCGATGGCGTTCCCAACCGAATATATACCGCGTTATCTGCGGAATCGGAGCCGTAGGAAATGTCCTCATGATGATGATTGCGAATCTGGTTGGGTTTGCTCTGGGATTGGATGGGATTAAGGGCCTTTTATCCGAGTTGTTGGGGAGCTATGCCGGATTTGTGTATCTTATCTCAGCGTGCTGCGCGCTGTTTGTTGGCGTGCAGGTGATGTTTGAGATTCGCGAAGAGGAATTACGAGCTGGGATACAGATGAAGTGTTGATGTTTAAAGGTCCAAGGATGCGGATGCTTCTGTTCGAATATACACATATAACTTAGAAGTTGGATAGTGAATAAACTATTACATTATAAATACTTTAGGGAGGGTATATCCATTCATCGACATTCAGCAGGCAGTAAGGGCCCTAGACCTTCTAAAAGAAAGCTCCACATCTTGAATCCTCATGCGTCTTGTAACACTCAATCCCACACGTCCGTTGATGACAATTCCGACATCGAATCTTCCCCCAATACCCGCAAATACAGCAGAACCGCCGCGCCGATTTCGTCGTCAGCGGCGGGCCCGCCCGTGAGGCATTATATGTCAACGGCGGTTCAGAAAGGAGAGCCCGCATGATTCGTTCAGAGGGAGCAGCGGGGATATAGGATTTTAGGAGGGGGTCGTTGTCGTATTTGGTTTTTATGAGGTGGAGTTCGTCTTGAGCTTGTTGATCTTCTTCTTGTTCAGGTTGACATTCGGGTTCGGCGAGAGACGTATCGGATGGTTTTTGGGATGAGGCGTGTTTCTTTGCGCGCGTTGCAGCTGGTGTAGAGCTTCGGCGTGACAAGGAGGAAGATGGTTTCGTGATTTTGTTTAAAGGCAGACGTTGCGTAGCTGTTGATGATGTTCCAGCTGAAGAAGCAGCCTGGGCTAAAGCGGCCTCTTCATCATCGAGATAATTCCGAAACGTCTTCTGTGACTGTAAAATCCGGCGGACATTCGACGTCACTTTCGTTCTTGTTCCTATCCTCAACAAAAAAAAAAAAAGACCGTATTAGCTAACCTTCTACCCATCTTTTCGTGTAACTAAAACACGCAAAATAGCCACGCGCGCAACCCAACCCAACCCAACCAAACCTACCTCGAGTCGCATTCTCCCTTGGCTGACCGTCCTTCCTAGCAGAAATGGCAATCGCAACATCCCTATGATTCTCCCGATCAAGTTCCGCCAAATGTCTGACAATCGCGTTGGCCTGTCGCGATGACACGTCCGTTCGCGCCGGGCCCCGGATTCCGCGCTTTCGGCTCGAAGTAGGTGCTATCGCGGCTTTTGCTGGATCGAAGCCTTTATCGGCCACATAGGTCCAGCCTGGGGTGGCGTGGGAAGAGGAGTTCGGGATGACTTCGACGTGGTACATTGTGGGTGTGCGGTTGTTTTATTGGAGGAGGAAAAAATGCCGCGGTCTTCATAGAAGAATTTTAAAAAGTCATGGTTTCCAATCGAGAGCGTTGAAGATGTGAGGCTTCAACCTTAGTTATCGATATCCGAAAGCTGAGTGTTTGCTTTGTTTGTATTGTTTGCATCCAGGCTATATCGAGTAAGCACAATTTATTATCCTTTCTATTACTAAGCTATTCACAGAATTACGAGTAGAGTACTCTCTGTATATTTGACGAATAGATGAAGAGGTATCATATTGTACACTGTTTGCTAGCTTTGTTCTGCTATTCGATATTTTGAACCGAAGTAGATGAATTAGTGTGGTACAGAGCAGATGGAAGCAACATTGGAGAAGCATTGTGATGAGCGAATAATGAAAAGCATAGCATAGCAGAAAGGCCTAATTCCTACAAGTAGAGACAAAAAGCAGATAAACTTGTACAGAGCAGAAGTAGCTCATTTTTTCTTCTGCAGTTGATCCACCCGTGTTTCCAGTTCGGAAATGTAAGTCTGGAGTTTCTGGGTTGCTGATTGTAAAGCCTGGAGAGTGTCAGACCTGTCGTATACTTGGATAGAATAAAGGATAAAAAAGACGGAATCATACATAGATATCTTCAGTAAGCATCCCATTCGATACCCTGTACTCGCCTAGGATGAAGTAGTAGACACTTGCACCCGCGACAACGGCGCCGGAAAGGAAGCCGAATAAACTGATGAGAGTCATTAGTAAATGTATTATATTGTTAAGAACGATAGAAATAGTCTATAGGGCGTGTATTACCCTCCGCGAAAGGCTCCAACGGGCTTTTTGGTGGGCAGAGTAGAGCCGGCGTTCTTCATCCAGGGAGTGCTGGAGAAGTGTCGCCGCGTTGACGCGACTCCTGGCTGTGTTGTAAGGGGCCGTAGTCCAGGGAGTAACCGCCGCAGGCTGACAGACATTCTTATGTGAATCTTCTTTGCGGGAAAATACAGGTGAGGAAGACACGAATTTCGAGGACTGTTTGATGTTGAAGCTCAAGAAGACCTCGGAGTGACGTTTTGCGGCCCAGTGGAGGGCGGTGCGGCCAATCACGCGGTTCGCTCTATACAATACTACTGGCACTACTGTAAAAGAGAGAAGAATGCTTAGTCGTCTACTTATATTGACTGCTTCAGTAATTCGATATTGATAGAAAATCGAGCTAGTTAGAGGTAGTTGTTTATGAGATTATAGGAGAGCTTCGACGCTGCAGACAACAAAATACTGGAAAGATCGATGAGCCTGAGTTCCTTGCAGGTGGTCAACACTGGTAAGCACTTCTACATCTACATCGTGTTCAGTGAGAGAATGAAGAATATCTTTATCATCTAGTGTATAGTACATATGCAGACAACATCCGGACTAGTTAGCCACGGTACTCTCGTTGAACAAATCTGCCAGAAGATCATCATGGCATGCCTCCAAGCTCGGACTGCTTATGCTGTAAGTGCTCTCAAATGCATGGATGCTAAGTTGGTCGAAGAACGGTCGAAGTACCCGATCGACAATCTCGTCCTTGGCCGTCTCGCGTATCCAGTCCGCCGTTAGGCCTGGATGCCTTACGCCACGGTGAAGGTCAGTCGTTTCCCTTGCTGGATCGGATGATGTAGACCATCGGACTCCTAGATTGTGAGATACTTCATCTGCGAGTGCCATCGACTCAAATCGCTCTGGGGGGTATATGGCGTCAACAGTATCAGTTACATAGAGCCATTCAAGCAGCTGGAAGTCATCAGGTGCGAGAACAAGCAAGGTGTCCAGGAGCTTGCAGGCCTGTAGCAACGAGTATGGATTATATAGCTCTTGCTGATTGCTGGATGAAATCGCTGAGATGGCTTCCTGTAGCTCACTGTTCATCAACGGCCAGAATTGGCTAAGTGTAGTCGCTGTGCTCTTGAGGGTGAGAACCCGAAGGACCATGAAGATCTCGGCTCTCGTAGCGGAAGACGGCGATGACGAAGCAGTAGCCCCTAGAAGATCCTCCAACTTCTGCAGTAGTGCCGGCATCTCTGCTACGAAATAATCGTCGCTTGCAGACAGGATCATGAGGCTTATCCGGCGGAGATTCAACTGGGCTTTATAATCAGCGTCCAAACGAGCAGCAGAAGCTCCAACGCCAAACATTATGCCTGCTGTAGCCGGTGAGGTAAGCCGAGACATTATCTCGGACAGTCGATCCTTGTCAACCAAGACCCATTGTCGCAAAAGGTTCATCCAGCCGTCCTTCACAAGGTTGAGCTGCGACCCGAAAAACCTTGGATCATTGAAGGCTTCGGCAACATCCTTCTTCCAGACCTTTGCTGCCTGCGGGATTTTAGCAATAAGCTGTAGCAGAGTCATAAAACTGCGATTGAGATTATTGGGGAAGAGCCGAGCGCGAATGGATGGCCCGATCACATTGGTAGATATACCGGACACCGCTGTAGTGATCCGATCCATGTCCCCTAAGGTTGTCGAGAATGCGGGCATGGACGCAGCAAGGATACTCAGCATGTCATCCGGCCCTATATGCGGCACAGATGAATTATCGTAGTCTAAGGAGGCCCGACCTAAAAGTCCTTGTTCCTGCGAAAGGCCTAGAGGCTTGCTTGTAAATATTGCAGTGAGAAGTCGCAGAAGTACATCCTGGAAAATATCAGCTTGTTGTTATATCTCAATGAGTGATGAAGACGTACACCCAGCTCCTTTTTCATCCGGCGATCTTCGCCAAAGTTTGTGTTTTCTAACTTTGCTCCCAGAATGGCAGCAAACTCAACCAGCCTCGGAAGGATATGTCTGTGAGGGAATGGGTTGCTTAGCACGTCACGCAGGAAGATAGTACAGTCTGTCCATATCTCATCCAGGACGTCGTCATCGAGCGATCTAGCATAGGTCACCAAGAATCCTGCCAACTCGGACTCCGTCAGACTCGTCGTCATGGTTGACTTGCGGCTGGGATCAAGAGCGGCGGGGTTTGTTCGCGTATAGATAGCATTGAAGATAGCTGGAATAGCAATTTTCGGTCGAGATCCATCCAAGGTGTGAAGCAGACTAAAGATTAGAGGCGATGTATCGGCATCGGACTTAATCCACATATCCACTATTGTTTCAAGACATTCCAATGCCTCCGCAGTAAACAGGTGCTCAAGTATCCGACGGGACCTGTTTCGCATCCGCAATGAGGTATACTGGAATGATGCTATCGATTCTGCATCTTGAGGAAGGCTACTTCGCTCTGCAGCACCCCACGACCAAATAGAAAAACAGAGGCGCACAGCGTCTTGGAATGATAGCAGAACGGTGAGTCTGTTATTCATAGCAGCGGAGCGCGGATGGTTTGAATCAGACGTAAAGACCCCCGACACCATATTTCCAAAGAAGCCATGGGCTTGATCTGGACTTTTAGCTGTCGGAATATTTACTTCTTCTATGAGAAGGCGCTCATGAGCAGCTGCAATGCAGGTCTCAAAGCCAGCGAGAAGGGATATAGTGGTCTGCTCCGAGCGATCCTCCAGCCAACTGTCTGTCTGTTTGAATGCGGATTGGAGATTCGTATAAGACTGTTTAATCTCTTTGCCCAAGCAATCCACTAGGGTCAAAAGGATCTGAAAGATGGACGTAGAATATAGCGGAAGTACTTCGCAAAGGAGCATCGTCCACTTATCGACGATGGCCCTCGAATTCGTGGAGCCGATGCCTTTGAGAAGACAATCCAATAGGCGCTGAGGAGGTTCAGGTGATGGGAACACTATAGGTGATTTATCTGGCTTGTCACTTGTAAAGGACAGGATTGACGGGCTCGTCAGTTTTTCACGGGAACCTGCTCTCTGATGCTTGGCTTTCGGAGGGGGCGGTGGTATATAGGCTTGGGCAAAGCGGGCCTTCAAAACCGCCAGTAGAGTGTCAATTAATGCCGCTTGAATTGAAACATTTCCACTCTCGTCAAGGGTATGTAAAAGTCGATCAATAAGGAGTGAGTCTAGTCCGGACTCTACTAGTTCTTCGGCGCCGGGCCCTAGTAGGAGTTGACGCATGACTACAAGGGATATCTGCTGCAATCTGACCTCTTCCGCGTTCGCCGTTGCAGCCTTTGGATTGTAGCCGCTCACGACCTTCAGGGAAGCTTGAAATATAATTGAATGGAGGCTCAGAGCTTCAGCATTGTCTATTTTCTGACGGTTAGACAGGATAACTTAATGTTGTCGCGGTTGGCTAACCTTCTGAAGCGGAGACATCGTGCCGCCTGTTTTGTTGTACCATTGTTTGGGTGAGAAGCGCAACCCAGCCGTTATGAGTGAGAGCTCCCATCGTATTGTGGATTGTCTCTAGGAGGTAGATACACTCAGTGTAATTATCAGGAGATACGACAGGATTGCCTTCAAAGGTTCCTAGTTGGTTCCCCCGTTGCAAGACACTCTCAAGTTTTGAGATAACTATACGAAAAACCCTAGGCGCGGTTAAGCAATCAATAAAAAAAGATAGCACACCTCAAGGGTCGGGTAAACTCACTTTGCTATTGAGGGCAGGTCCCGAAGCCATGATTGAACCACCTGAGTAGATTGGGTTGGGCCTTGGGATAGTAAATCGAGGACGGTGAAAAGGGGTCGTTCAAGCATCGAAGAATGGTAAGACGCTTGCGATTGAACCGAGTCATGCAAGTACTTCGGAGGCAGCTCATATGTGCCATGGTAACTGTGGTTCCAAAGGGTGAAGTATCTACTAGCTTCATCCTGAGAACAGAGCTGGTGTGATCCAAGAGCCGGTGAAGTAAACATCAAGGATGTTATAGATGATTCAACTAGATGGTCAGACCACGAAACAGAGTGCAAATTCCATAAACAACGAACGGCCTCGACATGGAACTTCGGGCTCAGTGGTGAGAGAAATTGCCACAGCTGTCTGACAAGTGACGGAATTAAGTCAGAGGCGTCCTCGTAACTGATATAATAGCCCAGTTTGTGAATGCAATACAAGTTTGTGATCGTGGATGAGAAGGAGGAAATGAGTGAGAATGAGGCTGTCGACGGCTCGGCCGTGGCCGTCTTTATCCGATTGTTGATGGCTAGATAGAGTCGCTTGTCTCGCAAGATACGCGACCTAGGAAGTTTCTTCAATACCACTATCAGGAGATTTAGTCTTTCTGATATTGATATGGTGCCATTACGGGCGTCAACAGCTGAGATGGCCTGTTCATAAACATTTTTGACGATCAAATCCGCTAGGTCTCTGGGCGCAAAGGGAGGCGGTTGCGGGTCGAGGCTGTTCCTGCTTTGATCATAAAACCCATGTATCTTTCCCAAGGTTGCCGACCCCGAAAGATCAAGTAATGATTGGCCATTCACCGCATTCTTAGGATCTGGCTTTCGGGGAAAGGCGCGCTCTGTCAGTATTCCGGTCAAGGAAGTCACCACCTTCGATAGCCCGGTTGACACGGCCTGTAATTGATCCTGAGGTACCGTAGGGATAGCCTCCGAGGACAGAGCGCTCATTTTGATCAAAGCGGACAAGGTCAGCAGCGGAGCATGGTTCAAGACCATGTCTTCTTCCCGAACATTAAAATGATCTAATATAAAATGAGCTAGGCTCAGATCGTCCAGTATTCGGGCGGTGTCGAAAGAGATGTTTTTCATGTCCCAATCGATTAGATTGAGGAGTTCCGAAAATATCATACCACTTTCCACACCATCAAAGAACGATGTAGCACTGCGAAAGACTTCATCAAAATGGTACTTCGAGTCCGTCTGTTCATAAGCCTGAACGCTTCTTATAAACGGAAGAAAGACCGCCGGCACAACATGCCCGCCAACCTCCCACCGGTCCATGAGCGAGAGCGTTATCCGAAAAGGTCTTGTCCTTTCAGAAGTGACGCTAGTATCCCTTTTAAGCATTTGAAGCAGACCTTCCACCAAAGGATTCAAGCCAAGGCGACTAAAGTACTGAGATTGTGAGAGCTCCTGACTCTCAGCGGCTGGCTTGGAAGGCCCACCGGAGGTTGAAGGGCGTCCCTCGAAGGACACTCGATCACCCACAGGGTCAGGTCCCAGGAGCCAGGCCCAAAGTCTCCTATTCAAACTCATATCTCGACGGGAAACCACACCCGCTGCTGCAATAAGGAGCCGTTGAAGATCCTCTTCTGTTATCCGGGATTGCAAGATAGGCGAGCTCAGAGGGAGATGTGTTACTAGCAGATCAAGGAAATTCCGCTGGACCAAGACTTGATCATCGGCCAGACCTGTTGCGAAACACCGGATAAGCAAGCCAGGTTCTGGTAAAATGACCGAATCCACTGCCACCCGCATATCATGAGGTATGGCGGAAGCATCTGCGTCATCATGTCTACTCGGTCTTCGGTCCGTGATGCCCAGCTTGGGGAGGTAACGATTCAAGTAAGCCAATACACCTAGACGCCGACTGGGGCTGGTTATCGAGGCAAGGAAGAAGCATTGCCAGAAATATTGACCAGTTGCATTCGCCTCTGCCCCCGGCCGTTGCGTGTCCATTTGGCCAGCAATTTCACGAAGGGTATTGATCAAGCGCATGGTAGGATCGAAGTCATCACTTGTTTCCTCCTCGAGTCCAGGCAGTAACGATAGGATAATCGCTTTTAAAGCTGGCCGTATAGCCCGTGGTTCCAAATCGCAGACATATGTTTCAACCAAAGACAGGAACAGCGGACGCACAGTAAGGGAGGCAAAGGTCAGGGTTGGAGCAATGCCGGGGTAGTATAAGGCAAGGTCGTGGGAGAGGCCTTCTGGTTTGATTAGGTTAAAGATGTAGGTGTAGACTTCGAGCGCCTTCTGATGGACTCCTGAGGGTAGAGAAGGGTTCAAAGATTGGGACAATCGCTTGGCAACGACGGCCTTATGAGGAACTACAGGAAGGTCTGGTGGGTGAGACTGGAGCGCCTTGAGGAGCCTGCTCAGGAACGAGATATAGTCGGCCCATTCCTGGAGGGTGTTGTCGAAAAGCGACAGTGCACGTTCAACGCTGGAGGCATATCGGCGGTAATTCTTATCCTTTTTCAAGGAACCTAGAGAGAGCATACACGTTAGACTCGAGAGCTTGCATGGGGCTTCAATGTGGATCTCAGACCTTCTTTCCCCCGTAGCCGGGAGCGCGTCAGAGAGCTATCGGAGCTTGCGGGGGAATTGGACCTTGGGAACGAGCTCGGATCAAGGCTCATGGTGCAATTCTCGATTGATTAAAGACGTAGAGGTCGGTATAGCGCACTGCATCGTAGTTCAAGCATGTATATCCAGCCGAAAGAGAAGTTGCATCGGGGGAAAGACTATGTTGAGTTAATATGTAGGTGAAGCCACGCAGCCGGGTCAGGCAGATGCAAGTCACTGTTTTGTCCGCCTTTGCGGGCTTCTCCGCCCCAGCAAGACTGACGTTGATCAACCACACCCACTGCAAGGGCCCTGCTGCTCGTTCCAGCATCACAATGGGCGATTCATCTGAATTTATTCCGGGTATTTACTGCATACTTACGACTGGGATGTTACACTGAATCGCTCAACTTCTGCAACTACGCAAGTTATGCCGCCGGATTGGTGAGTATGCTGTCGAAAGAGAGCAATCTGTCTCAAGCCTCATATGATGATGGCGATGCGCAGACTCGGCTGGCGGACGACCCTGATGCTTCGTCGAAACAATCCACTCAACATCATAGCTCCGACCGTAGCCCAAGTCCCGAAGGCCGCCCCCCACCTCTACCCCCGCGCCCAGGTACACTGCGCTTGTTGGACGATGGAGGAACAGCTCCAGGGACACCGCGACTGAATTCGCCAGCAGCGCATCCAACCTTGCAATCCAGAGCTACCACAGCTGTGTCTTTGGCAGAAGTTGCTCCCCATGACGGCGGTAAAGAGGCGTTGCCGATTCGCACTTTTCCCGGAACCGTCCGCGCAAAGGCCAGTTTAAGCCATCTACCAACCCCAAGGCGTGGGAGCGATGCTGGCGACAGCGCAAGTATCGGGAGCTACGCTCCGTATTCTGAAGCGGGAGATGTGGAGAACATCTTTGGCGATCTCGCTTCCTCAGAGCTAGGAATAGTTCAACAGGACAGTACTGGCTTGATGCAGTTTCCAGAGTTTCAAGCCGACGATGTAGAGGACGATTTTGCAAGCGAATTTGAGCCGGTTGGGGACATTAGTGAAGGAGGAGAAAATGAAGGTACTGTACCTTCCCATGATTACAGCCATATACCACGGCTAACCGAACTATTCGGCCATCAGAGCTGGTACTCGAGAAATGGAAGGCGAAGCGGAAACACTACATCATTCTCTCCGCTGCTGGTAAGCCGATTTGGACGAGACATGGCGACGGTGGGCTCGTTTCCACATATGTTGGCATCATTCAGACTATCATTTCTTCCTACGAAGACTCCAAGGACCGGTTAAATGGCTTTACTGCTGGCGACACCAAGTTTACGGTGGTTACCAAAGGTCCCCTATACTTAGTTGCCATTAGTCGAATCCTTGAAAGTGATACCCAGCTCAAGCTTCAGCTCGAAGCATTATATATGCAGATCCTATCCACGCTGACACTTCCATCCTTAACCCATCTTTTTTCCGTACGGCCGTCGACCGATTTGAAGCGTCCGTTGCAGGGGTCCGAGACCCTTCTCTCCACACTAGCAGATAGTTTCACAAGAGGATCGCCATCTACTTTACTTTCCGCTCTGGAGTGCCTGAAGATCCGCAAATCACATCGTCAAACTATCAACAACACCTTGTTGAAAACGAAGGTCAGCAATCTTTTGTACGGTCTTGTTGTCGCAGGCGGTCGACTCGTTAGCGTTATCAGGCCGAAGAAACACTCGCTGCACCCCGGCGACCTTCAACTCTTATTTAACATGATTTTTGAGGCAGAAGCCGTCAAAGCAGGCGGCGGTGAAAGCTGGATCCCAGTGTGTCTTCCTGGATTCAACAACAGCGGATACCTATATATGTATGTCAGCTTTCTTGATCTCAGGGAGAATGCCGATACTGCGGCCCAAGAAACAGCGACCGCAGACGAGTCCGTCGCAATTATCTTGATAAGCACAGATAAAGAAAGCTTCTTCGAGTTACAAAATATGAGGAACACCTTTGTTGAGGTACGTACTGGGGAACTTCTCATCCCAATAAGCAAACAAGAACACTGCTGATCCATATATCCAGCAAATGGAGAAGAACGGCAGCATCAAAATAATCAAAGAAGCCATCGACAAAGGCAGACCCAGCACGACTGATATTGTCCCAGGAACTGTCCTGCATCACTTTGTATATAAATCACGAGCGAATGTACAGTTTACCATGTCCCTGTACGATCCCGAGTTCTCATCTGCCCCACGGCGTCGAAGGTATGTCAATAGCCACATCTTTTCCGTGTGTGTCGCATGAACTAAATTAACACCACTAGGCTCATATCGACCTACAATAATCTCCACGCGAGTGTTCACGCTAAGAATACTCATGTCAAGGTACACCACTGCGTCACTCAATCATCAAGTTCCTTTGCATGGGTAACGCCGGTCTTCGAACTTTACTGTGTTGCTGGACCGCATGCGAATCGGAATGCACTAGCGCAGAGTGCCAGTAAGATTGTGCAGTGGGTACAAAAGGAAGAAGAGAGGCTATTCATAATCGGTGGAGCAGTAAGTTCTATCCTAGATGTCCAATGAGCATGTACTAACTTTACTTTAGGTTTTTTGATGTTGCTCCAGTTCCCTAGTAGATGGGCGTGAATGTACATATCTCAGCCGAATGTTGGTTAGACTCTGAACATATGCGTATCATACATTATTTGTCATCATGTTCCCCCCCGGAGAAAACACCGCGGACAGTAGTAGGTAGATAGGAACGTCTGAATAGGTCGAATTTCATTCATCTGGGAACCACGAACCGAAGCTGCCAGCTCAGTCCACTGTCTAATCTATCGTATCATCCCTCAGAGCAAAAAGCTGCTGGAAAACCTCATCCGCCTTGCTCCGAATCGCATTATGGTACATCACATTCGTGATGAACTGCTTGGTTCCCTTGATCTTCGCAGCTGTTTTCGACGCGTGTTCAAAGTGCACGTACATATCCTCCATGTATGTAGCCGCGTACACAGGTACTTCGTTCTTTGCTAGCTGAGCCTCGTCATAGAGCGCTGGCCAGTCGGTTGTCGAGGCGAGGATATCTGCTACTTCTTTGATTTGGTTGAGTTCGGTGTAAGAGTCAAACATGTCTTTGTAGATCTGTTGTTTTTTTCTGTATTAATTGGGTGTTTTCGATTTAAAAGGGTTTAGGGTGTGTATACCATCTCTCCAGTGAAAAGGATTTCTGGTGCGCCAGTGTCAGTATTGAAGACAGGGTTCGAGGGCCGTAGCCTGTCTGCAGACCAGTTTGAGGCTTCTCTGCATTTTATTAGTGGTGTTAAATGCAGATGGGGGCACTTACCCCTGGCAGTAAATGGACTCGTGAAGGATAGCATAAATGACATTGCTGTCCAAGCCTCCAAAGCCATCGATGGCCACCAGAGTAGGTTGGGTGAGGAATCCGAAAATTTCCAAATCGCTGGAAGCGCGCAGTATAAGATCTACTCGGATTCAGCAAAGAGCAATCTCACTCGATCTCAGCTGGGGGGTAATTGAAGATATTACCATGAACGCTATCGAGTCCGCCTGTACCATGTCAGCAGCTATCGCATACAGCGAAGTAATAGTTTGACCATACCGTGCATGCCAAACGCGATTCCGAGTTGCTGGATTCGTTGAGGAGAGAGCGTCCCCGATGGTAGGCCCACCTTATTTTGCTTCAAGTACTCGACAATCTTCTTCACTCTATCCACGTCTTCTGGGAATTTAGCATAGTACGCTTTGTTCCTCTCTATCACCTTTTCTATTGTATTTTAGCATAAATCCCACACTGTATATTCAAGTGAACGCACCGTATGTACGAGAGTAAACGGGGTCTGGTCCGTTGATAAGGGGCGGAAGTCCGCCGCAGATGAATGCCTCAGCCAGGCCCTCTGGGCTATTCCAGGGGGTGGAAGTTAGTTTGAAATTCGATATACGAAGAGCAAAATTCCACTTACAATAAGGAAAGATAGGTTACTGCGCAGAAACCCCCGAAGCTCTGGCCGATAATGCTCCATTTTCGCTTCTCCTCGGGGTAGTCCATTGTCAGACATCTACGCAGAGCTTCACAGTCTCTTACAATATTGTCAGCCCGAAAGTGTTTCAGATATTCGGCTTGCTTGATTGCATTTCCCTGTCGAGCCAGAGTGCTTGCTGTAATCGTTGAACTGAGGCCAGTTCCACGCTGGTCTAGGAACAACACCTGTTCGAAGTCTCAGGTCAGAAACTCTAGTCTATCGACCACGGCCTGCGTAGAAAGAAGAACAGGGAGTTAACAAACCTGATACCCTTTGTCTAGTGCAGTGCCAACCCAGCCATACTCCTGCGGAGGACGACAGCCCATTCCCGGACCACCCTGCAGATAGACAAGCCAGGGAGTGGGAGACGACTTGTCATCCTTTCCAGGCTCAACCGGCTTCACCAGACGACGGACACTGCGGGCAAACAGTCGCAGAGTGCCATCTCCTGGTCGGCTGTAGTTTACTGGAACCTCGAAGAACAGCTCTCCAACCAATAACTTTCCTGGGGCATCAAGCAGCGTGTCAACACAGTCTCCACAATGAAGGCTGTTCGCAAAATGGGACACACCTGGGATGTTATGCAGTCGTCGGTCGATAAGTTTCGCCGCCATGATGTACTGAGTACTGACTCTGCTTATATATCTGGCTGGTAAAGTGCCTGGTAGAAAGTCTAGATGTTGAAGTTGTTTGCGTGTGCGGCAATTCGGAGTTTTAACTCCAGGCTCCTCAGGTCAATGACCACTTTAAGTAGTTCTCAGTTTCCCCGCCAAACAGCTCGTTTCCCACAACTTTCTCCCCCCTCCCCCAATCCTTCAATAATATCCGAACCCTGGATATTAATTCTCCTACGAATTTACCAGTCATGGACGTGGACATCGAGACCAGCGCAAAGGAGCATGGCCAGCTCCAGCAGATGCTATGGGAGATTTCACAGACAGAAAAGTCGACAGTACTTCCTGATGCATCGAGTCTGGCACGGGCAAAAGAATCTCTCCCTCGTTCGCTTGATGGCAATGGTATGGGGTTTGACTCCACGAGGCGCCACATCCTGGAAGATATCGTCCCGGCTTTCAACAACAGCAGCATAAGCCCGCTTTACTACGGTTTCGTTACTGGCGGGATTACACCTGCTGCCCTTTTTGCTGATGGGATTGTTTCTGTCTATGACCAAAATGTCCAGGTGCATCTTTTCGAACACACCATAGCCACAGACGTTGAGTTTACGACCTTGTGTCTTCTCGCCGACCTTCTTCGATTGGGTCGCGAATGGCACAATGGCACTTTCACAACCGGAGCAACTGCGAGCAATATTTTAGGGTTGGCCTGCGGACGGGAGTATGTCCTACGAGTCGCTCTCGATAGGAAGGGTGTAACGACTATAAAAAGTGTAGGAGAATCTGGGCTGTTCGAGACTATGCAGGCCGCGGGGCTAGCGGGGCTGCAGATACTCTCAACAATGCCACATTCGTCCCTTGCAAAAGCGGCAGGGGTTCTGGGAATTGGTCGCGCCAACGTTAAAGATGTCTCTTTGAGCAGCGATCCACTCCGTTTCAATCTAGATTTAGTAGAATCAGAGTTGCGCAAATCAGACAAGGCGACAATTGTCGCTGTATCATGCGGCGAGGTCAACACTGGGCGTTTCGCCACCAATGGCCTGAATGAGATGCAACATTTGCGCAAGTTATGTGATGAATACGGAGCCTGGCTGCACGTGGACGGTGCTTTTGGAATCTTCGGTCGAATTCTTCCAGAGAATTCTGAATACAGTGTCATCAGAAAAGGATGCGAAGGAATTGAATTAGCTGACTCCCTAGCCGGAGATGCTCACAAGATGCTCAATGTGCCATACGATTGCGGGTTTTTCTTCTGCCGGCATAAGAACGTGGCCACGGGTGTCTTTCAAAATGCCAACGCGGCTTATTTAACTGGAGGTAGTAGTGAGACTCAGTCAATCCCGTCCCCGTTGAATATCGGCTTGGAGAATTCGCGACGATTCCGCGCTCTGCCTGTCTATGCTTCTCTAATCGCCTACGGAAGCACAGGGTATCAAACGATGGTCCAGGAGCAGATTCGGCTAGCTAGGATAATTGCTGGATGGCTGTTTGATCACCCAAAGTACAATGCACTGCCAGAGGTGGACAACAAGGAAGAGCTACTTGAGAAAACATATATGGTCGTGTTGTTCAGTGCCAAAGACGACAGCCTGAATCGCCAACTTGCGGCTAAGATTGATGAGACCCTCAAAATATATGTCTCAGGCACTTGTTGGCAAGGTAGACCGGCTTGTCGAATTGCCATTTCGAACTGGAGAGTTCAGGCAGAAAGAGACTTTGCTGTTGTAAGAAAAGTTCTAGATAGCGTGGCTGGAACAGAATAGAGGGCTTAATGCGTGCGTGCTACCATGCCGGGTTGTAGATGTACCACAAGGGTTCAATCCATGGAAACTCTCGTAAATGCCTATTTTATGTATACCAGTTTCCGCCGCGGGTATGTACCAGCGGAGAAGCAGACCCAGAATCATCTCCGTCGTCCAGCACCACCGGCAATTTCGCCTCGGTCAGCAATGCTAACAACCTCACCGATTCCTGCTGCCTCCTGTTCATCTTCCAGGGCCATAACCTCCTCTCTGCTATCCCACCATTTCTCTTCCGCCATGTTAAAGGCATCTTTGCGGAGTTCCTTGATGTTCTTCTCCATTGCTACCCCCTTCTCTTTCAGACTGTTAAGCAATATAGTCTGCCATTCCTCAGACGTACGGCTAAAGAACTCACGTAAGCTCTCAAACGGACGGGGAAGCGGCCTGCTATCTTGAATAGATGGTTCCGTTCCGTGTTCTTCAACGTCGAGCTGTTCTAGCTCTCGGGTCATTGAAGGTACAGTCACCTCAGTGGCTTCAGTAGGCGCGGGAGAAGTAGTATCCAGAGACATAGCATCCTCCTCATCTTCTTCGCCCTCGTCATCTTCCCCGTCCTCGTCATCCTCGTCCATTTCGTCGTCACTGTCTGCCTCATTAAGGAGATGCCAGTTGCCAGGTTCGTTGTAGAAAATCTCCTTGACTCCATCCATTTTGCCCAAGTCGATGGAATACAGGTCGTTGAATGTGAATTCGCGATCCCCCTTCTCAAAGGTACCACTGAAGATGAAAAGTGTGTCTTCTTGCACCGCCAACTGGGCATTGAAGCGAATGTGAGGCATTTCGAAGCGAACCACAGCGGGCTTTTCCGGCTCGATAGATTCTTCGTCCATTTTAAAGCTATTCTGCAGGATTTCGTCGTCATCACTGTTACCATCGCGTACACCTCCTTTTGCCTCTAGAGCTTTCAGATTCTGCAAGAGCTCTTCTTCGTCAGCCTTGGCTCGATTCCGCGTCTTGGCTCCTTGGTTTCCTTGCTGGTTTTTGCCCACTGTTTTAGGGCGCCGAAGGGTCAGTGGGAAAAAGCGATTTCTGTCGGTATTCCATGTGAATAACGTATTGAAAAATTCGCTGTCGATTCCTTCTTCGCTTAATTCGACATCATGGACACCGCCAAACAGAATACCTCGCCCTTTGTGGTATGCCATGGTGGCACCAGCCCTAGGTGGATTGGGCGCGTTTGCAGGTTTCTTGCGGCGTTCCCAGCGGACTGTTGGTGGTGCTGATGAAGGAGCTTCAGGTCCAGGGGCTATAATTCGAAGAAACCAGGTGTCCTGGTGAACCATGGGCTTCATTGTCATACGTTGGGGGCCACCTTTCGTCGGTTTACCTCCCACTCCTGCCATAACCTTGACGCGAGAGTACCCGCCGTATATAACTGCTCCAGATTCTTGGGGGAGGAAAGAGAAAGAAGACCGCGGATCTGGCTTCTGGGACGCAGTTGGCAGGACTGGATTAAACCATGTATAGTTAGAGCAATCGTAGATCCACAAATCTTGAAGATACTTCGTCTGCTGTGATGTATCTTGAAATCCACCGAACAGGAGAATGTAATTCTAGCCGGATATCAGAATCAGGGAGAGACGACCAAGTGGTGAAAGTAAAAAAATACCTTATAATATGTCATTCTGTGGCCACTCCTAGCGGGAGGGCCTTTGCCTTTAGTCTCAATGCGAGTCCACTCTCGTGTAGACGGATCAAGATGCCAGAAATCGTTGTAATGGTAGAACGTTCCCTGTTTGGGGGATGAGAATTCACCTACCAGACGGTATAGTTAGACAAACACCATAATGAACCTCGACACAGGACACCCACCTCCAAAGAGATATACACCCCCTGTGTTCCCTCCACGACACCAAGCATGCCCACTTCGAGGCAGTGGACTGTTCGGGCTGGTAACTTCTCGCCATTCCCCTCTATCAATAAGATAAACGAATAGATTGTTGAAGAAAGTGGCTAGCGTGCCATCGAAATACTCCCCACCATAAATAAGCAACTCATTCCTGTTAGACGGAGATGCGAGTACGGTGGCAGACGATCGGGGAGCCGGTGGCTCTGAAACGACCTCAGTGACCTTCAGAAACCTGGCTTGTTCCTCTGCGTATTGTGCGAGAATGGCATCTAGATCCGCATCTTCGGCGTCACTTTCTGCATCTCGCCCCTTTATCTTGCCTTTTTTGTCCTTCTTATCTGCCTTCTTGGATTGTTTTGCCGCTACACGCTCTTTGTGCTCTGCCGACTTCTTGTTCTTCTTGCCCATAGCTCCGACTAGGATATACCAGTCAACCCGTAATGACCTGGTCCTCCGACAGCCTTTGGCTCTTGGAAAGCAAATTAAACTAAATAAGGACTCCCTGTGACAAATTCACGAGTCCTTCCTTGGCGGAAAAAGGTAGTATGAAACACGTTCAACGAACACCTGGTTTTGTACAAAATCATCTGCGCGGGGTGAAAGAAAAAAATGTTAAATCCCCTCATTTTTTTGATACGATGGTATTGTTTGTGTATCACGGTTACAGCACCACTTGAGGCACAACAGCTTCCCCACAGTACTATATTGAGATAACAGTATATCTAGTATTTGAAAGAAGTTGAAAGAAGTTGAAAGCATAAAATTGCCATACAGTGATACAGTTGCTTGATTCTTTTCCTCATGATTATATACTTTGCTGTTTGATCACATTATTTTGGTATTTAGCTATAAATCTTGGACCCTATCTATAAATTGGTATAAAACCCCTCACTCTATAACTATTACCCGGCCAGAAGTAAATACCAGAAGCGACGAGCAGACTAATGGAGATACCCTAAGGTTGGCAACTTGCTCTGGCTGCGCTGCTGCCCACGGGTCAGCTCCGGGACGAGTACCTGAAACCTCAGGCAGAAACATCCATCAAAGCAGCCTGTTGAAGTGAGTGGTTTCTTGGTTGACTAGTCTACCCCTATCGTCTACTCGACCCCTAGCACTGAGTCATGTGATGCACGGATTATAGATAATCCGTGCCGGTGAGGATCCTCGGATGCTTCAC